>DWQX01000974.1:0-32972 GCA_018245475.1 Pharmacophagus antenor
TATATATATATATATATATATCATGTGAAATCCGTGCTCCTCGAATAACGTGAGAATCTTTAAAACAATGAATAAGTTTTATCTACATTAGTGTGCTTTACCATCAAAGACGCTCAGCTCACCTTTGGGTGGTTTTGCAGTCAGGCACTACTAGTCGACATAATAGATAACAAAACATCGTTCGCTAATTTTTTGTTGCATCAAAACAAAACGTATATCGTTTTTTTTATTATATTTAATAAGGTACCCTACTACTTACATCAGCGAGATTAACCGGTTTCGGCTTGGAGTTTGTACTTCCTGTAACAAAAAAAATATGATTACTTGTCAGTAAAGTGTATAAACACGCAGTATCGTTAAAAATGAAAACATACTAAAATATCGCATGAAATATGGCTAAATTTAAATTATATAAATATTTTAAGAAGAGAGTAAAATATGGCGTTTTGTTGGATATGGTATAGTAAGTAGTACGTCACTGTATTTGTATCGGCGCTAATTTCGTCGCTTCAAAAAGTGTATTTTAGGACAAACCATTACTAAACTGCGTTTTTCACTATTTCGCTAATTCTTCGTAAGATATATAATGATCAAGCAGTGGAACATTGTTTAAGTAAATGTCCAACCGGTATCGGCGATATGTCTCATAAAAAAACTGATACTTTACAATTACCTCGGAACAATGATTGGTATGAAAAACTGGTTATAGTAATACTATTAAAATTATTTCTGTGACTAACAATTGTGTAGTTAGATAAATCTAGCAAATGCTAATATAATTGATATTAGCATTGTTTTTATTTATTCTCTGTATCGAGGTTTACGATTACAACACGTACTTCAATGTATAATATTTAGTTTGTATTGTATGTATTTGTTTTTAATACTATTATAACGGATGTAAATGTTGAATACTTTTTGTTATTAAAAATAGTATATACTTATTTTCGATTAGTATAATATACGTAAATTAGCCACAAAGCGTTACTTGACGAAAAAGTATGCCAAAGGTATTAAAAGGTCTGACTGCCTCCGTGATTGCATCATTGAAGTCTCGGGTTAGATTCCCGGGCCCAAAGTGGAGTATGGATTGTTAGGGTTTTTGGTAAGTAGGTGATGGTAGAGTCAATTTTCCGTCAAAACAGCATTTCTGTGTTTTAGCAGTTATACATATCGGAACCAGAATTTTCTGAGTGAACACGCTTTAACACTACACTCATTGTTACTTAACATCAGGTGAAAACGAGGCCGAGTTTATAAACTGATAAAAAAATGGTAAATTAGTCTACAGTTTGTAATTCTTACCGCATAATTCTTTACTGTAAAGAATTTGTAGAAAAGCCAGGCAATACATATTTTAAAAAGTATTTAAAACATGAAAAATACTCTATTTTTTATATTTTTGTTACCTCTTTAGCAGTGGCGGTACACCCATACAAGATAGAAAGCACAGTAAACCCCATTTAAGCAATATAATGCGTCGTAAGTAATAAATCACAATTTGTATAAAGTCTAAACACGATCCTAAAGACAAAATGGAAAAAAACACTTCTAGTATTGATATTTTCAAATGTAGATATGTATAAAATGCTCAGTCTTGCCTACAGGACGTCCCTACTCTTTGGCTAAATAAACAAACTACTTAACCACATTCGATTTGTATATAGTCGTTGCGAGCCGTGCGTCACCTTTTGAAAGCGAAAGGTAGCTTCGAGCACGGTTAAGGAAAATAATCATATTTTATCTAGAATCAACCAAAACGTTCAAGCATGTTAGCACTGTTAACATTGTTAATTACGAGAAAAAAACTTATTCTTAAAAAAATGTTTCATAAATAAATGGAACATTTTTTGAGATTTATTCCATTATCGTCGATAGGGAGAAATTAAAAAAAACAATACTCAGTTACGAAATTGGGTCAAAAGCGATGATTTGTACAAATGATTGATTTTACACTTGTGAATTTCCTATCTCTATCTACGAACATTTCCTATTCCATTTTTTTAATATTTTTTTTGAACACGTTGGGGTTTGACTTTTTAAAAAAGATGGAAGCATTAAAATTGGAAATTACGGGTTATGCACTAAAAACTTTGAGTACTGTCTCTTTATGGCCAGTTAAATATTACCAAAAAAATAGAAAATTCATTTAATATAAACAAATAGCATTTATATACTTTTAAACATTTTTGTTGTGTTATCGATCAGTAATTGTGTCGAATTGGACAAACCCGTATTTCTTTTTAAACAGGTTTTAAGCGCTTATTAGCAAGGTGTTTTTTACTATTCTTTTTAAATATTTACGGCATGATATTTATGAGCAGCTAGAAAATATTTGAGGCAAACATGCGACATTACTTTTGGCTTTATGACTCAACGTCATGTCAAATTCTGATCAAGTGATAGACCTATTGCAGATAAAAAAACCCAGAGCGAAAAATTGCAAATACGTTGTTGTTATTTAAATCTAAATTCAAATGAACACGATTGACATGTATCATGGAAAGTGTTTCGTTAGCTCACTGACACGGTTCAGTGTTATACGCAAACTTTATGTAATCAGCTGGTTCGATAAACATTTTAGGCCAAGTATGCAGGTGACGGCGAATAGTTTAGCTAAGTAGCTAAGAAAGCTAAAATAATTTGATTTAAATTCCATTTTAAATCAAAGTATTTTATGAAACATACTATGGGGTTACTCCCCGCGGAGGTTCCATGTTTGACAATCAGTTATCGAAAGTTTGAAGCAACGTTTAGCCCACCTCAGAGCAGGCTTGTCGACACTGTGAGTCCAATCCTTTAGGAGTGGATGAACAGATGACTTGGGATGCTGACCTTCCGGCGGGAACAGGTGCTTTCCGGGTATGGATGTTTGTTTGTGGTATGGATGGGTAGGGATGTGTCACCATTGTGACTCCGAAGGCACAGCACAACATTCGCTGGTAGCATACTCAGCCTGGATCCGGAAGCGTCAGAGTATTATCGAAGTGGTGAGAGATGACTTTTCGCTTCCTCCTCTTATCAAGGCAATCGTCGACAGCGAGAGGTCATAGAATGCAGGCTTAAACTTCTGTGAAGAAGTGATGTCGCGAAAGGAAGCTGCGGAAAGGGAGAAGGAGAAGAACTCCGATCTCCACGCTCGCCATCAAAGATCAGGGCGTCGAAGAAGGTTTGTTCGCACCCTTTTTCGTCTCCTATAATGAGCCTGGCGGCGGATTTAGGTGTGATCTGTCGCTACCACCGTGTTTCCTACACCTTATCGGGAGGGAGCACGAGCTCCATCCTCACAAGAGACCCCACAGGGGTCAACGCTGTCGGAACTACGGTAGTGTGCGAAAGCGTTCCCGTAGTACCGACTCAGGGTGTTAAGAAGAACACCGTGGGGTTTTAGCCGGTAAGAGTCCGGACATAACTCTTTCGTTATATTTACTAGCAGGAGGATATACTATGCAGGATTAACCCACTAAAAAAAGGGGGGCCCTCCCGAGAGAGTTAGGTAACTGCAGCACAATTCCAGTTTTTTTAAATTGTCCTCATAAAAAATATTTTTGGCTGTCGAAATAGTTTAATAGTAATTTATTTGTAATTTAAATAATGTTATATAAATTAATAAAATATGATATTTACCACAATTTTTGTTGGCAACAAGTTTTGAAATATGGCATGATGATAGCCTAATTTTATTTTTATGTAATAAAGAAATATCAGAGATGTCTTTAAATAGGGATTCGTGTATATCAGGACACATTATCCATTCCTCAGCATTTTATGTGCAATAAAAAATTAAAAAAGAATAAAGTTACATGAAAAAAGTAAATACAATGTGTGAAGGGCCATCACATATCTGTAGGAGAAATTGAACTATATAATCAGTCCTGTAGATATTGCCTATAGCATTTTGGTCACTGAAAAACAACTCAAGGTGAATGCCAATTTAAGACTGAAACAAGTTTTGTTATTGACAAGCATTGTTAACATTTTTTTTGGCATTGATAGGGGAAGGAGATTTGAGAACAATATCTTTTTCTAATTCTGGTAAAATAATAGGAAATTTTATTGATCACCCAGTATTTCTAACCACTGAAACTACCTCTATATAAGCTTTTTCTGTGCATTGTATGGGGCCTCGGAGTGTCTTTAATTTATAAACAATAAAAATAAATTTAAATTTCATCAGTATTCATTTATGGAAAATAATTGGAAGTAATTACTAATGGGCAGTATTGGAGAACAAAAGTCATCATAATACCCTTTCAGATTAATAAAGCAAATAACAATTATTTTTTTATTTATTTCAGTCAGTGTGGATGAAAAGCAAGAATTTGTTTTCTTGATGCTAGGAGTCATTTGTTGTTTATCTAAAACTACTATCTTTGCTGTTATTTAGATATATAGTACACAAATTAATGAATAAAGACAGAAAGTATATCATGTATCTCTTAAGAGACATCAATTGTACATTAATACTTAAAACACACACATTTATCATATACTAGGTAGTAGCTTATTTAGGAAAAGCTGTGTTTAATTTAATATTTTAAATAAATGAACATTGGTTTTATTTCAATCAATGATGATATTAATACTAATTTCTCTATAATACTAATATGTACCAAAGTGATTAACATCATCAATTTACAAAATAAAATGAGAAAATATATTTTTTTTACATTTAATTTTTTATCTTTAATCTCAGAACCAGATGTAGGTTTATTATAAGGTCCTGCATGCAATTATGCATTTGATAAAAATCAATTAATTCTCACATTTAATAATTTTTATCAAATGCTTAGGTAGCAACTCAGTATATGCTAAATTTTGATGTTTCATATTTTTCAGATATACAATGTATCATAGAAAACGATCCTGAGTAATAAAATATCTGTTCTGGAATTGTAATTGAAATTTTGATAATGGGAAGTAAATTTTAAACTGATTTGAAGGTTACAATATATAATTTATCAATTTCGAAAGGGTCCGAAGTATAAGAAGAATCATATTCTGATTATCAAAAATAACACCACAAAGTTTAAAAAGATAAACTAAAGCTACGACTTACCGAAGGTCATTTTTAAAGGAATAATAAATTAGTTAATACAATGCACCTTTGCACTGACTTTGAAATTTAAACAAATTACTTTTCCCTTAACTACCACAGCGACGTAGAATCGTTTCAGATACAGCACTGAAAATGATATTTTTTATAATACAGCGGAATGTCAAATTATTAATTAGTTTTCATTCATTGAACGAATGATGAACAAATCACAAATATGAAGAACCAGTTTATAAATATTGTAACATTGAAATGTAAATGATTAAGTGAATACTCAATAGATGGCGTCAAAATTGAAATTAGGAGCAAAGGAGAGCACTCGAAACATGGGGTGCAAATCAATATATTTACAGATAAGCCAGTACTGGAAAAAAATTAAATTCTTTATTTGAAATACAACACAAGTAATAAAATACTAGACAGTACAGAAATAAATAACAAAACTGTTTAAGTGAAAACTTATCCAACTTTTTACTTTAAGTTTTTGAAATTTATATACAAAAAAGATACATTGAGAGAAACGAAAAAATAAAAGCATACTGTCACTACAACTTTAGCTAGTTTGAACTATTAGTAACTTTTAAAAATAAATAAAATATTAGGAAATAAAATTATCTGTTTTTGATAGTAAAATAATAGTATTTTTTTTTTACCGAAGGTTTTTCCATGATTATACGGATCTAATAGCGAAATGAAAATTTAAAAAAATATTGTTCGTGTGTCTACTTATTTCGTGCGGGTAATGTTTATTTATTTATTTAGAACCATCAACAGAAATAACAATCAAGCTAACATACATCAACACGTACTTATTGTTACATTTTTATTGCATTTTAATAATAGATGGACACAACATGAGGCATATAAATCTTAAGTGTTGACTATTTTAGTCAAAATCAAAAAATGGCAGAGCAGTATTGCAACTGATCTTTAAATTAATTTTGAGGCTTTTATCATTAATTATCTGCAATGTTAAATTTATAGATTTCAACTAGTAACGTATATGACGTGCATATATTCTAGAAGTTGAAAACAAAAAAGGTCATAACTGATTTAAAGGATCAACCCCACCCCTCGTGTCTTCTCTGAACAAAGCAATCGATTGATGTACAATTGTGAAACTAAGGTACAATACACTTACTGCCCTCATGACGACCTTATGTTAATGATTATTTGTAATGTTAAATAAATTCTAATTTATATTCTAAAAGCGTTTGTTCAACTGCTTTATGGTGCCCGTTGCTAAACAAACATGGACGTGCGACATGAGTAGTTTTTTGTCAAGGTTACTTGCACTACACATGTAAATTTGGAAGAAAACTGCAATGAATGTAAACCGTCGTTAAGGGTAATGTAAATGTCTATATTTAAATATATTATGCGAGTACTTTTTTATGGCATAACAATAAACACCACAGCAACAGACAATAGAGGCGGATAAAAATGAAAGAAAAAATATAATTAATGATATGGTACTTAAAGATAAAAACTTTATTTTTCTTTAACATAAATTATGATATTATTAAATAATATTATTGAAAAATCTAGTACTATTGTTGGAGCGTGGGAAAAAACCCACTTTTATGTTTTTAACATAAATGGAGTATTATGAGCTAATTTAATAAAATTTCTTTTGACGTTATAAATTATATAACAAATTATCATAAAAATATTAATAAGTAAGTGACTATTGTAGTATCGTGGGAAATACCATTACTTATATTTTTAATACTAATGAACTAATATTAAATTATAACTGCCCTTTATATAATAGCATATTCATATACCCGTTTGCTTTTTAATATTTCATGATAAATATATCACTCGGTGAAAGGTTTCTTTAATTGTAACTTTGAGTAGGTATTTATTTCCTTTGATCGCGATTTAAATATAATAACAAAAATACAATAATAAGTAATAAATATTCTGGTGGTTTAATCTGTGTCAAGATTGTCAGCCCAGTCGCCTGAATTTCAAAATCAACAATAATTGTAGTCGACCTTTTAAAACTTGTTGAAAGTATAATTTTTATATTTGTCTGATTGTAAGGAATTATTTTCGGACAATAGCAGTGAAAGCACTTATGTTTTAATGATTTTACATCGATTTAAATATTT
Source organism: Pharmacophagus antenor (assembly GCA_018245475.1). Taxonomy (NCBI): domain Eukaryota; kingdom Metazoa; phylum Arthropoda; class Insecta; order Lepidoptera; family Papilionidae; genus Pharmacophagus; species Pharmacophagus antenor. The sequence goes on from DWQX01000974.1 coordinate 7,174, forward strand.
GACCGTAATTTTTAAATATTTGACCGTAGATAAATAAAAGACATGAATAGAAATGAATTCAGTATTTCTTATTTTTATAATTTTGGATCATTTTTTTATTTTTTCTGAGCATACAGGTACACTTTAATAAAAAATATGTCATCAAATCGAATCACCGCGTAAAAAGTTATAAATAGTCATATATAAAAAAGCACATATAGATGTGTATCGAATTTAGAATAATTGTCCATTAACAATTAAATATCGCCAATTTCACAAGTTGCACATTTGATTTCATTGAAGTCTGGTTTAGAATACATCTTCATTAATAATCATTTATATATCAAATTTAAATTTAGTGTAATGAAATATAAAAAAAGAATACTTTATAAATTCAGAGTTATCTTCATTAAAACAATATAAGTATTTAAATATTACATTTTTAAAAACTTTTTTTTGTGGTGTTATAATTTTTGAGAACCGTTTCAGTAGTGAAATCTAAACAATAAAATCATGTAATAAAAATATATATACAGAATAGTGAATAAGTGAAATGCAATTTTCCATTAAACGAACTAAAAGTTATTCTAAATTTTACCCAACGCAAACGTTACATTATATACGATTAGATTCTCTAATAAAATATTTTTATAATAAATTATTCACTTATTTATAACAAATTATGAGTCGCAGTTTTCATTTTATCATTTTGGGATTAATTCGCGTCTTTCGATGGTATCGATACGAATTAAAAGAATTAAAAAAATAACAACAAAAGAAAAACATTTGGTTTACTACTTTTATGGCGTTTCGATACATTGGCGACTTTATTGTATTTATTATAAATATTTTAGAAATTGAATAAGCAAGACGAAGTGATGGCATAAAGAACTTTCTGATGCTTTTGTTAGTTTTATTACTAAACACAAAGTCCACAAAACTTCTTTACACAAAAAATGTTAAGCACAAGTGAGAAAGTTTCATTCACTGGGTAGAAGTGGTTCACGATAATAATTGGTGTGAAGTGAGCTTGAGTACTTAGATTCGCCGTTATTTGCCTTGTACTTGGCTATTGACGTTTTGATCGGAGAATAAATCGTAAATTTGATCGATCATAATTTAATTAATAATTAGCAGAATCGGCGAACTTCGACGAAATGAAATTTGGAAAAATTAAAGTTTATGCGTAGACAGCTACTATTATTTTTATATTAATCCTTTATAAACACAATACATTAATAAAAAAATATTACGCTCATTACCATGCGTTTGACACACATACATATTTTCACATATATGAACTGTTTTGCTTATTGATAGTCTAGATATATAGATTTCCTCGATTATCATTATTATGGTCGGATTTCAACCATTGGGTGACCACTAATATATATTATTTATACCATTCGTTAGTTTTCCGATAAATGTTCTCATTTTGTTGTCTTTAACTTCTGAATGTCCTATAAATATTAGTCTAGAACACTATTAATAGACGAATTGTTTGATATTTTTGTATTATTCCGATGTACAACAATAATTTCTAAGGGCAAGTTAAGGAAATTAAGTTTAATTATTTTGGCACTGAATGATCTTATTTTATTTCTTTAAAATTAAAGTCCCATGCTATTACTTATATTTAAAACTATTTACCAGCAGTGGAAATGGGCGTTGAAATAATATTTATGCAGTTTAGCCTGAAAAACAGACAGAAAAATATATTATAATGTTTTTAGGTATAGCGGTCGTGTAAATATTAATTTGAAATAAACAAAAACTTGTGTAAGCTTCAATTACACATGACGTCTTTCTCAATGCTCTCAATTGACAGGCGAGTTGATATTGAACTTATTTGTGTGAAAATCTTTATTGTAAAAGAAACTGCATAAAATTTTTAGTTAATGCTACTATTTGTGAACCCCTCATTGTTGTATCTATGTAGCACTGGACTGAATATTAATTAGTATTCAATGTTTTGCGCGGAAACGAAGGTGTACAAAATCGTTGAATCATTCAATTAAGCCAAAGAAACAGATTTTTTGTTATATAAATGTTATGAAAAATTAAATTTTTTTCATAGGTCCAGTATTATGAATTATATTTACATTCCAAGCTGTAATATGCATAATACTATTTGTGTGGAATTTTATTAGTTTCAATATTAAATGTACTTAGAATTTCGATGAAAAATAGATTATATGCAAGTTGCAATTAGGCACTGAAAGACATCTTTTTAACTGTCTATTCTTTAAACGTAAAAAAAGAAACGTATCTAAAGGGGTTAATTTTAATAACACATGTTAACTAGCAGATTTATCGTAAAACGTAAATGTTAAAAAATAACATCAGACATCAATAATCGACGGAGATCGTAATGAAAACGCAAATGAAATTTTTAATTGCTACATAAGTAATTTTTTAATATTTTTAATTGTGTAATATTCTAATTATGCACTCTATAATTTACCAATCATACTTAAGTTGTCAATGTCGAGCACTGTTTCTGAACTTGTCGCGGCGCTTTTGCTGCTTTCTTCGATACTGTTCGTGTTAATTTTATCGATAAGAATGTCAAAAGTTTGCACATCACTGACTTCAGGTGCTGCGTAAGTATTGCCAGCGTGGTATTGCGTCGGCGGATTCATTGTTACTGATCAATAAACTTGGTCGACCGTATTACGGTTGACCTCAAGGTTCGTTGTTACTTTAAAAATGTAATTAACAGAATTATATTTAAGGAACCGATTCATTATTGGTCAATTATGTCCGTTTATTTTCCTATTTTGTAAATCCTAATTGAAATGGATTAATGTTTACAGTTTTATTTTACTTACATTTTAATGAATAACAAGACTACTAAACAGGTTTGATAAAAAATTAACTAAATAAAAATAGGTTAAACTACATCAAAATAATATTAGTATGGCAGGATAGAACACCGCAGCTAGATTTATACATAATGGTAGACGAGCAAAACTTTTTTTTTAATTTGACTATCGTGATCGACTAAATTAAGCAAATGCGACGGAAACGAATAGCAGGAGTTGATGCTAGTGCAGAATTTTGTTTACGTTTTCCGAGGAGGTAGTAAACCAAATTTAACTTGATCAATGACAACCATTTATTCTGGCGAAACATTTAATGGTGCATATGGAGCACCCGGAGTCTTCAAAGGGTTAATGTGCGTGTTGAAACTAAACAAAAGGAATTAATAATTAAAGTGAGACTTCACTAATTATCACATCGTGATACCTTTTATTTTGTTTTATATAGCCATTATGTACATATTAATTAAAAACTAGAAATTTCATGGAAGGATAAATTGGCACTAATAGTTTCACCACTTAAAGGTTTGGCCTGAACACAGATTATAATGTTAATGTATTTCTATGAATCTTTTTTATTCAAAAGTATATATTAGTGTTATTATCGAAGTGGGTCTCGAAATACTAAAAATTAATCTTAATATTGGTAAAGCAGAAGAGATTGATTTAGCATCTGTTGGTGATATTTGATCCAACCGTGTGATTATGTGACCGATGTTATCGAATATTTTGTACGATGGGTATTATAACTTGCTCCTGAAGACCAACATTGCTTATTAGTTAGCGTAGTAATATATTAGGTTTCCTTTCATTAAAATTACATATTGTTTAGCCATTATTTTATAATTTCTCTCTATAAACATTTATCGTTATAAAATTTTCTTGACATTGTTACTGACACACTTTTTATTTATCTATTCATGTTGAAATATAATTTTTTATTCATTGGTAGTGGATAACACTTGATGTTAATACAGTTTTTTGTTTTTAAAATATAAAGTATTAATTAAATTTAATTATTTAGTTTTATTTTTATGTGGGAAAAGCAGTTAGTGACTTTTTTATATTAATCTATTCAAAGTTCGTGTGGTCTCTTTGTATTTGTATTTTATGCCCCCTACATATTTCTCAGCATTGTCGGAATAAGATTGTGTACTTGTAACAAAAAAAAAATCATGTAGAAACCAAAACATCAGTGCATAAAAGTAAAAAAAAAAACTCTAATCACATTTTAATATCTTCATGTTTTTGTTTGATTAAATGTACACGCCTGAGAAATCAATATAATGTCGGTGACCCGACGGCGGTAACGTTCGAAGAATTCGTGGCCAGGTAATTGAAAGGGTATTACAACAGGATATGATTGGTTTTTCATTTAATTTTTTTTATTGAATAAAGTTCTAATATTTTCGGTCATTAAAGTTATTTTGCAATCGATTGTAATACAATATGTGAGGTGGCACAGTAGATAGGTCACTTGACGAACAAATTGTCCATTCATATATATTTAATCTGTCTATGAATTAGATAAATAAGTAATAAAAATTTTAAATATAATTGATTTTGAATTTACTAATAACATCTATTGGAATTTTTTGTCTTTTTAAAAATCATACCTGTTTGTTTTTTAATAAAATGCCGAAAATGGGATATGTAGAAGTTTCCCAGCACTTTAACCCGATATAGGCGGCCACTGGCCCCTGATGTGATATGAATTTTAATAATTTCCCAAAAAAAAATTTCTTCCCACACTCACGATTGTGCGCTTTTGCTCATCATATTCAACGCTTATGTCTTGTTTATTGAGTCCAAATTTAATGTTTTATTGAATTTCACATCGATAAATCCTAAAGGAACGCCTTGCTTAGTGTGTGGCCTAAATGTGTAATCTTCGAGAGATACTGCGCTGAAACCCGCCGCTCTAGACGTCAAGCATGGGATAACTTAGTAGGCCAATATTAGATTGCTGAACAACAAAGATCTATAATGGGAAAGACAAAGAGCTGGTAATGTTAGTTTAAAGGTCATTTATGATATAATTATGGGAAAAAAATTATGTACTCTTGCCTATATCACTTTCTTTTCATTCTTGCGGATGAAGCAAATGCTTAAAATAAATTTCCTATAAGAAACACACGGTAGTAATGACACAAAAAACTTAAAAGTCTGTACCAAATGAAGCATCATTATACTTTTAATAATTGAAGGGACCGTTTAAATTCCATTAATCTAATGCCGTTCTTAAGACCGGACATCGAGAGCAATAAGTATTATAGCAATTCCCGTAAATTTAACGACGTCAATATCGACTGTATTACGACTGCCTAAGCGTAAATTTAGTTTCCCGACTCTAAGCGTTGTGTTCACCAAGTGTTTGTTAATTATTAGAGCACACACGTATACTAGATATTATTGTTAGATATCTACGCAAAAATATCCCAGCTGCAATTAATTGGCTCGCGATTGGTATGCGGATGCTGAATGTAAATTATACAAAAATAATAGTTATAAATTGTTCAGTAACAAATTTTATCGATAAAAAGTCATTAACATCGGAATACTGTGTTTGCATGACTTTTTTGACATTGAAATGGCCATTATATAATTCAATTTATGGTTAATACCGTTTGATATGCGCTCTTTATTCAGTTATGCTAGCTTAAAACAAATTTAGCTATTCTGTTCTTTAGATTGTACTTTTCTTTATGATCGTGTTTGAGATTTTTTATTTAATTTGTACTTATTCTTTTATTGATTTTACGGGTAGTTTATCTATATATTAATATTAGAAGCAAAACTTTTGTTTTATTTTTTTAGAAAATTTTGGGGATATTGGATAATGAAATTTGGCATTGTTAAGTTTATATGGAGGAGTGTAGAATGTTAATATATTTTTTATAATAATGCTACAAAAATACGACATATTATTAAAAAAAAAATTTGAAACACTATTCCATGCGTTTGATAATGTCATAATCATAGTTTTTCTAATAAATATTTACCTTTATGTATAAGCAAATTAGATAAATATTAAATAAGTTTTGTTCGAATTTCAAATTCTTAACGAGTCCTAGTCAATTTAAAAAGACATCTCCCTGTACAATTTCAATAATAATAAAGTACTAAATTTGTATACAGAACAATTTTAATAAGGCAAAGTATTAAGTATCATCCAATATAAAAATCTGACGTTTGCCCAACACACAAGTTAAACATACAATGTAGATATATATAAAAAAAACTATCGATAGTAAATATCGTCTGGTATACGTACGAGTAGGTACCGTGTTTGTCATCATTGGCTTCGTATGAGTAATATTTTGCGAGTACGTACTTCGTGTAATGATGTGTATATTATCATGGTTTTGCAAAATTTAGTTGTCTTATCTGTATCAATCGCTGTAACTATCATGAATTAAAAGTACATATTATTCATTTTTACACGATATGAAATATGAATCTGAAAATAGTCAAAACATATATGTAAATACTTTTTTAAACTTGTGTTCTAACACTGATGACTCCCCTAAACCAGAATTTTTGACTACCTTTCAATGTATATATATATATGCAATTATGTTAATTTTGATCCAGTTTTCCAGAATGTTAACATGATTTTATATATATAAATAATGTTATTAAGCGTTGATCCATCTTCACGGTCTGTTTGTAATGTCGGGTAATTCAGTGTTAATGAGTAACATGCATATGATCATCATCATTATAAAATGTTGTTTTTTTTTCAATATAAATTCAAGATTGATACAAAAAGAAATATTAACATTTTTAACACTATACCGTACGATGGTACCTCGTCAGTGGCATGAGGAAACTATTGGGTAAATAGTTCATATTTTGAGAGAATATCATGATATGACATCATTGTTTAAGTACTGTTGATAAATAATGATTACGTTAGTAAATTTAAAAATTATTAATCATATTATTGCCAAAAGAAATAACCAAAAATATCTGGGTCTAATTAATATTAGACTTCCATGTCAGCATACTAATGTATACTGACATGGAAGCCATATACCTTGAAAATTAAAGCTGAACTATTATCTCTTACGGGTGTTATTAGAAGGTGTTTACCGGCATTTTACACTTAAGATTCGCTAATGTATTTATAATTACCTTGTTAAATCTCACATCGATTATTTAAAGGAAGTAAGGGGCGCTGCTGCTAGGGAACCATAAACCTAATGGAAAGACCACAAAATAAACTTATAATCTCTTTTCAACTATGATTATCAAACATTTACAGTAAAAATATCTAAACTAAACTATTAAACATAACTCAAACTTATATGTATTTACTACACGTTTATTAATTCGTAAAATACTGACAAAAATAGTTTATACTCAGATTACTATCATAATAAAGAAAAAGATACAAAAAATGTATTTACGTAAATCAAACAATTTAATACTGAGAGCGCCGAGGACAAATTACGATAAAAAAAATATTGTTTGAAGGCTTGCTTCTCTATAACAGGCTTCCCGATGAGATTAAAGACTCAAAGAGTATATATATAAATTATAAAAAATCTTTTAAAACAATACATTATAAATAACTTTCATGTATTTAATATAATATAAAATAATGTATTATTCTAGTAAATGCGAAGTAAATTATAATAACAGATAAAAAAACAAATAAAAACACAAAAGAAAACAAAATTTAAAAACTAAAAATAATTAAAATCAAGTAGTCTAACTAGAGAACAAAAAGTAAAACACAATAAACGTCCTTTATTTAATAAATTGTTAGTTTTTTAAGTCTCATCCAAAAATCGCAATGTGCGTAGAACATAGATCTTTTTGTATTTCACTAAACACCTATCTATGCCCGAGTGCATTAGCAGGTAACTTTATAAAGTTTTTGTTGTTTTTCTTTATAAGCCTTCCAGTGCATGCTAATTTATTTTTGTTGTATAACTTTGTAATGTTCTCTGTGAATAATTGTAAATCTTTATGACAATAAAATGTCTGAAACTTCAAATCTTTATGAATTATATCCAAATAAAGAAAAACCGATGGGGACAATTATTTTTTTTATTATTATCGGTTAAGTTAATATATGTACTATTGCTGCCCCCGATTTCACCTTATGTTAAGTGACTGACGGCGTAGAGGGTGAAGCGTATTCGCCCAGAATACTTCTGACTTTGACATGTATGAATGCCGGAACACAGTACCGCTGTTATGGAGACATATTGACATTGAGGGCGGTCGCTAACCAGGTTGGTTCGAATAACCCTGTCACCATTTAGACACCACTATACCTATGGCCTGCAAATCAAACCCGGGACCTCCGCGTTACAAGGTATAGCTAGGAGGTTTTAAAGAACTCCACCACCATCCAGACTCCACTACTCTTGTGGCTTGGGAATGGAACGTGGACCTCCAATTTACAAGAGAAGCGGTAAACCACTTCGCCACGGCGGCAGGCATTGTGACACTTTTGGCAATAAATAATAATTCATTATAATATGTTCACAGGTTATTGTTAATTATAATTAGTGGTTATTGCCATAATTTATAATCGCAATAACGACTAATTAAAATGAAATTCGCATTAATTTTAATGCAATTTATAATTAATTTGATCACGATTGCAACCGAAAGACGAATTAAAGTATTATGGCTTTTTGAGAAACCATCAATCCAACGATTTAGGGAAGCATTATTTATTGATTGATGGTTTAGAAGTTATTAGTATGGAGTTTTTTATTATTATTTATTTATCAATCTTTTATTATAATTAAGATAGAAAATCCAGAATCCAGATTTTATTGGCGTATCACCATCAGTAGCATATGTCTATCATTAGAGAAGTGCATCATAAGGCATGAGATTCTCCTTAAAATTGTTTCCGCTATTAGGTTTATCCCAATAGTTAACCAGGCGCTATTTTAGCTCCGAGAAAGATTTCTAATTGTGGCAGGTGTTCGAATGGAGATGTGGAAGCAGTCTTTTCGTCCGGCTATTGAGATTTTTTTCTCCCTTATATTTGGTCCATTATGAATGAAAAACTTATGCAATCATTATATTAAAATTAGATTCTGTTATGCTACGTACAAATAATTGTTAGGATTTCTTGTGGCAATTACAAAAGGATTCTTTAGACTTTAAGGATATTTTCGCTAATAGTCTATGTCGGACTTAACAGAAACTTGAATGGCGTATTGCCAGAAAACCTTACCGTTCCCGTTCATATTTTCTGGAGCAGACGTCTGTTGTATCGATGACGATGAGACCGGTACAACACTATACTCGGTTTCAGATAAATTTTCGATATCGATAACGTGGACTTCACTTGCGCGCCCGTCAGTAGCGTCCAGCGCACTCGACGCCGGCATTTCAACTAATATCCAAACGCACAAGTATGATCTATTCAAAGTCACTGTCAGTCAAGTTCGTGTTGTTGTTTTCATATAATATTAATATGACGTAGGTATCGTAAATCTAGACATATATAAATAGTGTACATCCTTCATCTAAGCTATTGTATTTATTTTAAAGAAATACTCATTGCAAACAATAAATAGAAAAAGCAGTTTTTCATAAAATATTAAAGCGATAATAAATATTTGCAGGCATCATGAATCATTATTTTGTTAGTTAATGTGTTTTAAATATTTTTTTTAAGGAATTTACATAATTGTGTGGATCTTTGAAATAGAAAAAAAAATGAAAAAAATCTCGCTTTTAGTCCGAATGTTTACATATGTATAATGTTATCCAGTAAAAATTAGGGATGAATGAATGAATGAATAAATGCTTTATTGTATATAAAAACAATGACATGAAAAGACTATAATAATAAACAGGGGGACATCACTGTAAGTTATTTCTTCCAGCCAACCTTTGGGTGGTCGAGACAAATGAATATAAAGTTAAGATAGACAATAATTCTATTTTTAAGATATGTAAAAGTTAATACAATAAATACTAATAGCACAAAAAATACTATGTAAATACATGAATAAATAATATTAAACTAATAAATAAAACTAAATATGTACCGTTACAGAACATTATATATAATTATACTAGTAGTACATTAAACAATATATAATAATAACATACACAAATCATCTATAAGCTATTTATTTACTAAACTAATATTTTTAAGCAATGAGAATTGAGCTTAGTTTTGAATATAGCCATATATATGGCTACGTGCGTGTCTGTGGGTAGTTTATTTCCATGACGGACAGCCATAATCCAGGGAGATTTCTTATAAGACATTGAGTTATGTTTAGGATTAGTAAGAAGTCGATTATCCCTACAACGAAAGAGTTGTAAATATTTAAATTTAATATGGAGATATTCTGGGGAAAATTGATCTATTAAAATATTGTATAGGTAACATAGAATATTGGTATTCCTTCGAAGGCGAATTGGGAGCCTCTTTAACCGTTCACGAAACACATCCAAAGATAAAGTGAATGCATAGATTTTCGAGGCGTTTGAGTTTGCTCAGCAGCTAGTCTTTTAGATCTATATAGCTAAAATCTGCCTAGTTGAGTATAGGAAGTAGTAAATATTGAGCTAGCATAATTTTAGTTTTAAAAGGAAGAAGGAACTGAAGGTTTTTTAGTGAGTGGTACGCTTCAAACAAATTTTTTATTCACAGCAGAAATTTGCGGAGCCTACGATAGCTTATTATCCATCAGAATTCCTAAATTTTTCACTAAGTTAACGATAGGGATAAGTGTGTTATTACATTTAATGCATATTAAGATATTAAAATTATTGTCGGAATTTATTACAAGTCGAACGACTTTTTCGTATATCTAACTTCAGTAATAACCGTAAATTGACATTCTATTTAAAGGGCAAGTTTTCCATTATGTACCTGGTTTTCTGGAGAGGAAAATAGGGCTAACTAGGGTTCCCTTCATATTTTTATGATGCCTGATATTACTTTTTTTAGTCAGTATGTGTCAGAAACCTAAGAGTTAATCATTGGCACGGTAAATTTGTATATAACTTTACACCAACAGTTAACTTATGTAAGTATAAACACATTGATAATTGACGGTGAAGTCGACATGGGACATAGTATGGAAGTTATGACGGAAGGCGTGCGTTAGAGTTGATGTTACGTTTTAAAATTTCCTGCCAATTATACGGCGGTGTTGTTACGAGTGTAATCATTTAATTATGTCACTGCAAATCACTTGCGCAATGTGATGTAACATACCTGAAGTGAAAATTATGTAGCTATTATTTACAAGTTTATACATTATTGTAAATACAAATTTATCTATATATTACTACGTCCCAAATAAAATCAATATTCACTATCTACAAACGAATATATATTTAAATATAAAAAAAATAGTATTAAATAAACAAAGACAATTTTTCTTCATCGGTCATTTATTACTGAGGCTGGTCTAAAGTATAAATAAAAAAATAATAAATTCGGGAGGCCTTCATTTTCCTGTAGATGTGCCTCTGACTAGCTATGGTTGGCTTCAATCATATTATATAGTATTGCGAAGTGTTATAATTTGTTGTTTTGTATTTGTATGTTAGATATAGTAACATTTATAAGATTATGATGATAAAAGTGACAAAATATAAAAACGTATCATTTATTGTAGAAATTCAATTTGTTTTCAAATTGTATCCGTGTTTTTTTGAAGCTTACCAATATTTTTTATTTGTGTTTTGTTATACAATACACGTAATAAATTGTGAAACTATTTTTCATGTTAGTAAGTGAATTTATTTTTTAAGGATATAATTGTTAATCCATAATTTTAAAAGCTTCGATCAAACCAGCACATATTTTTCGATCTGGCCATAGTTCTATACATAATTTTGACGTAAATTGTAGCAAGACAAGATCTGCGTCGTATTGGACAAGAATGTGTTCGAAACGAAAAACGTCAAAAAAATGATTAGTGGTAAATAAATTTAATAGATGCAAATTAATGTCCGACTTTTCCATGTTGATAAAAAGCTGTAAAACTGTTATTGTTAATCTTTAAACACTCGGTCAGTATAGAGTAATTGTTTAAAATTAATTACGATGGTACGATGAGTGGTAACTAGTGTCATATTAATGTAATTGAAGCCCCTGAATGAAGAAAATAAAAAATTAAGTTGAGTTTTATTTAACGTCCTAGAGTTCACTTTGTGGCTATTCTTTATAAACTTTGATGATAGGTCTCAATGTAAATGCTTTAAACAGGTTCCCTACGTTATTAGACACTTATGTTGATAGAATAAACTATACTTATGTAGCTGTAATTACCTGTCATTTGTTTATTTAATATGTGTCCTTGAAGAAGCGTTTGTTTGTTGATGATTTCATTGACTAAATTTTATGTTTGCTAATTTAGACATTAATCTTCAATTAAAATAAATATTATAAATTATTTTTTGTCAAAAGAAGTGTTTTTAATTAGTAATTATGTGGCAAAAGCCAATAAGGCAGTAAGATGTTAAAATGGATGCCACATCAACTAGTTAGTTAAGATCGTTGGAAATCGTTGGATGGTGGTGGCATCGAACCTGGCGCGTTGGTAATCCATGTATGCGGCTGAAATAGTAAACTATACGTATTTATATGACTATTTCAATACTTTTTATTGATATGATTAGTTAAAAACACAGGTACAATGCGAGTCTAAATTACTTTCAAATTTACGAATATGGACAGTTAAGTGGGGTGCAAATTTAGACATTTCCTTATAGGTATAAAGCTGTGATTATAATATTAAAACGTGTATCGTGAAATTTCAAGAAGCAGCATGCTTATTGCTGTAACGGCTTAGCAATTGGCGGTGAGACGGGGCCAGCCATAACCACTTGGTGAAGTTATCACGTAACAATCAGAATGCCCTGCTACATCAAAATACTTCATCGTCAAACCTATTGTTAAGGTGATTATAATTAACTAACATTCCATTTCAATACTGGTTGGACAAAGTCTATAGTTTTTAGTTAGTGTACCATGTACATATATAGTTGAACTATCTGACCCGAAGAACTTCGTACCGCCTAACGGTCAATGTCTGTTTTCTTACCTATTGGCTGATCTTAAAAATTACGAATAACAAACACCATCTATTAGTGATTTGTTAAATTAAACAATATATTTAATTCAACGGGGTACTATATTTTTCTATGACAAAAATAACCTAAATTGAGTGATGCATTGTTTTTTTTTATTTTTTAATACCTGTGGGATAATCCAGTACAAGAAAAATGTTGTTACTCATTTTTCCAGGATAAGAAATGCCCTAAATGTTATTCCATAAAATGAGTAACCTACTTAGCAAATTTCATGAAAATCTGTTCAGTAGTTTTTACGTGATTGTCATTCAAAGAGAAAGACAGATAGACTGTTAATAACTTCAAAAATATAATTTTACAACTTCTACATCTTCAAAAAAGCGTTTTGCAGTTAAGATATTTAAAAAATATTCAATGTACAGATTTGGCTAAGTTACAGTTTTATTATGTATGTAGATTTTGACGGGCTCCGTTGCGCAATGGTTTACCTGCTTGCCTTGTAACGTGCAAGTCAGCGTTTTATTCCCGGGCCACAGGAGTAGTGGAGTCTGGATGCTGGTAGGGTTTTTCTAACCCGCCTGGCTAGCTACCACTCTCATTGTCAATCTTCCTCCATAACATAACGGAATTGCTGTGTAGTGGCAGTCATACATGTGAGAGCTGGAAGTATTCTGAGCGAACACGATTCACCATCTACGGTCTCATTGTCACTTATCATCAGGTGAAATCGAGGTAAAGGTGTTAGCGCATATTTGAAATATATATATAATAGATTCATTACAGGGGTTGTAATTTGTAACATATAATATTCCTAGTTGACAAGCGCAATGTGGTAGTGTGTAAGGGTGGGTGCGAACAAACAGGTGGCACCGTATTGTTATAAGAACGGCTTATTATTTCTAACAAGGTAACGTTCCTGCTTGTCTTAACGTTGCTTAAACAAAGACGAAAACGAAACAAAACTAAAACAAGAAACTACCAACGAATCTAAAGAGTTATTATTAGAGAATAATTATTGTGGTGTAACGCGGAAGCTGCTATACATCTCACTGAGTAGACATTAATAACTTCAAGTTATTAATGCCTATTCAGTGAGTGAAGTAGTAATAAGATAGTTACGTACACAATTTGTTATAAAAAAATTTTTCGTTTCATGTATTAATTTATTCACATTTTTGTAGCTAAGTTTTCCGGGTAACATTATTAGCTTTGACAAGAGCGCATGTTATATTTTGAAAATTTTAATTAGATAGCATTTTAGCCGTAAATTGTAAAAATAAATTGAAAGAAATCAAATGTTATTTGTTTTTTCGAAGGTTATGGGCTATCAACTGATCTAAATTTCATCTAATGTTAATTGACAATGAAGTCTCTGATCTTAAAGTGTATTTCACCAGAACACTTCTGGTTGAATTGAAAAAAAAGTCACTTACATGTGTGACTGCCGGAGTACAGTAATGCTGTTAGGGCGGTAGATTAACTTTGAGGGGGTACATAGCCAGACGGGTTCGAGAAACTCAATTATAAGACAACAAAATGCATCACATAATATTTTTAATTTACCTTGACTGTCCAGTTGGATTCAATAATTAGCAGTAAGTTTATGGGACTCGTTTTTATAGAATGACTTTTTATCAAATAAAAAAAGGATTTGAAGTGTATACCACTGACTGTCTACCTCCGTAGGGCAGAGGTCTATCGCTTGCCTTGTAACGCAAAAGTTACAGCTTCGATTCCCGGGCCATATGAGTAGTGGAGTTTAAGTGATGGTAAGGTTTTTTTCTAATCCGTCTGGCTAGCTGTCTCCTTAGACGTTAATATTTTGGCATAATAGCATTGCTCTGTTCCGGCAGTGGTACGCTTGAGAAACAGTATTCTATGCGAGTACGCTTCACCATATACGGCTGCTTTGTCACTTAACATCATGTGAAATAGAGGTAAAGTGAAGGCCAGTGAAGATAATAGTAATTCGTTTACAACATTATATACAAACAATAAACTGGGTTTGAAGATAAACGAGTCACATGACGCAGTTGCATACGCAGCCACAACTTGGTATCGAAGTCACGGTCGCTTGGATATATATATATGTGCGTTGCGTTATACAATTGTATACAGCTTCGATAAAGCTGTAATAGTCACTATGACTAACAGCATTTACTTCACCGAATCCAGCAGTATACAATTGTATATTGCACGTATTGGTTTAATTGCACGGTAATACACATAGAAACGTTACTTCAATTAGCGTAAAATAAGGCAATCATGTTTAAGAAAAAGCTGCTTACCTTTGTGAGTTTTGTGCAAAACATCATATCTGTGATAGATCGTAACTTTTTAAGTGTTAATATATTTTTAAATTCAAAATTTTATCTAATTATGTTTTAAAATTAGTAATAAGATTTAAAGATTTGTAAGAAGGCGTTGTTAATGAAGATAATTTTTACAGTATTCTTGATCATACGAAATACGTATCATAATTTATGGTCACAACAAAAACATCACATTAGTGTAATGAATGAAAATCTATTGGTCGTTAAATTGCTAAAGAGGCATTTTTATTTTTAGTAAGAATACATCATTTGGGGTTCTTAAGTTTTATTCACTGATTATCCCTACGAAGAATTTGCAACTCAACAACTATTATTTTAGATTCATAACACAACACATAATTTTTAATTTAAGATTTATTATATAATACAAAATAAAATGCATATAATATATATAGTGCGTGTGAGCGTGTTTTTGTGTGTTTGTGGATGTGTTTATATGTTTATTGTGTAATAGTTATTTGTGAGCACACATAGTCAAAAGTTATTTCCTTAATTAATATTTTAATTTTATCAAGATAATTAATATTTTAATTTTGCTGAGAAGCTATTAACATATAATGTTATTATTGTTGACGCCCCACTTTAATGGAGTTTTATTTAAAATGTTCCATTATACAAGGAATTAAATAATTACAATTAAAATATTTCATCAAATTAGTAATAATGACAAGGAAATATCCGTTAATTTTCCAACATTTTTACTTTTTAAAAAGTGTTATATTCGAACCTGAGATGGCATCCTGAACATTTACGTTATTAAAATTTACAACCGTTACATTTATTGATTTTTTGTTGATTTGATATTATTTTGATTGCATATGACGTGGTATATAATAATCTTCAATCAAATATTATTTTCAATATCCAGACATTGCAATATCCAACACATGCAAGCTAAAATTGTTACTCACCATACCCTCAATATAAGGCAAATATTATCTTCTTGATTTACACTTCGTATAAACGTATGAATGCCAAGTTCCAACGAGGGTCGTTGGAATTTACGTGTGAAGTTTTTTTTTGTTGCTTTATTTATTTTATGCAGTCGTGTTTGTGCCAAACATGAGCGTGGCTTATGTAAATTTTGCCTTTGTAGTCACATAAATACAGAATCCGGTAGTAATTAATTTTTAGTCGATTTGATAGTATTTTGATTGCACATGACGTGGTATATAATATTTTCAACCAAATATTATTTTCAATATCCAGCCATATAGCACCACCAACATACGTAAGCTAAAAATATTTATTATTAATTCCATCATCACATATCACCACTCCTCATCATCGCAGTACACAAGACAACACCAAAGTTCATCGTCTCCATCTGGATGAATGTCAATCTTCTCAATTCATTCAATCTAAAATTTACCACGTACAACCACCTTGTGGAATCAGTTGTCGCCAGCGGTGTTTCCGGTCCGGTACGACTTAGGTGCCTTCAAAAGAGAGCCTACTCCTCCTTTAAAGGCCGGCAACGTAGTTTCCACTCTCCGAGGGTTGCGGCTGTCTGTGGGCGACGGTGATCACTTTCTATCAGGTGAACCGCTCGCTCGTTTTCCAACTTTTCATATAAAAAAAATGTTCTAACTCAAGGTTCAAAAGTTCTAACACAAAAAAATGCTCAAGGTCTATTAATATTTTCTTCTTGGTCGTATTTTTCATTAGTGAAGGTTGTGTCCGAATTGTAATGCTTTTTCCCCGTTCATATAGTCTGGCCCTCTGCTTTCCTGATAGCCGTTTTAAGAAGGAGTCCTGTTGGTGACTTTACCTGATCTTTTCCCAGGGGAAAATTGATATAATTAATTTTTCTTGTGTCAATTGTTTATACTTAAATATTTTACAAAGAAATGTAATTTTATTTTATAATTTAATTGAATTCCCATCGGTTTATTAAAAGTAAGCGGCTATCATTTAGTTTATAACAATAAGTGCCCAAGTGTTTGTTGGACTTGCACAGCGCAGGGTTCTGTACCTTAAACGCCTATAAAATAACGTTTCTTGTTAGTATTAATTTACTTTTATTATTTGTTGCTGTGGTGGCTGTAGATATAAACAAAATGTATGAAAATTTCGACTTTCTATCCATCACAGTTCATGTGATAGAGCCGCTGACAGACGGACAGACAGGCAAACAGAGAGAGAGACCCACAGACAGGATAGTCTCAGTAATAATAATATGTAACAAATTTATTTTAATCTAAAATTATCCATTTTGTATTCATAGTTTTAAATACTTATAATCTCTATATGATATTAGTACGGTCTTTGAGATCATTAATCAGCAAGTCTCTCCACCATCCCCCATTTCTTCCTTATGATGTTTGGTAATTATATAAAATTCCTTCTTTCTTTCTTGCCTCACTTGATAAATAGTTAAGCGCTTTCATGTATTAAATTTTATTAAATGTGACGTTTTAACCTATAATTACGGTAAAATTTATTCGTTACCTGTATAATGTAGTTTATTTAAATACTTCACTCAAATAAATAAAATTTAAAAAGAGTCCAATCTGTTTTTGAAAACTGAAATTTAGTTGTAAATTTATATAAACTGGTATGAAGCGCCTGTAAGATTTTTAATAGCAATGGTAACGAACATTGAAATAGTACATTTTGTTACGGGAGAAAAGTTTTTATATAATGCATTATCTTAAAGCTTTGCAGTTTCAAATAAGAAAATAAATATTTATAGTTTTTGACCTAACTTTATGTACATATCTAAAACAAATGACTGTTTTTTAAAGTAACATTAGGTTCTAGAATGATCGATCGCTAATAAATTTTTAATCTCTATCTTCAAGTATGAAAACATAAAATATTAGGATAAGATCCATGGGGCTTAGTTAATATTATATACTTTTTTTTACAAACTATAAGGTAGAGGTGAATTTATTAACTATAGTAGGAATATGAATAAAATTACTGGAACGCTGTAACTATTTATCATTTATTTTACAATTCATCGTGTCTCAAATCACTGACAACACCGTCTTTAGCCAAAGATGAATATTTTTCGATGAAGTCATCCCAAAACTTAGCGCGTTCACCTAAAGGATTTTCATTCATACGAAGTTTTTTGGTTATGTGAAGATAATTGACGTTGCTTGTTTCCTTGTTAACTGGTTGCCAAATGAAATTCTTAAGTACATCATCGCTGATATCTGGAGTAGGATTTCTAAAAAAATTATAATAAAGTATGAAGAATGTTACAGCAACATTGGAGTTCATTTATTGATTATAGCCGAATTACTTATCTTTAATAATAATATAAACATAAATATAATACAAGTGTTGCCTATAAGCGACGATTATTTACCATAGTGTAAACTGCTCGCTTTGTCCACCGTGCTTGTAAAAAATATGTATAAGAACGATAACAGTTATAGGAGAGATGTTCTTAATTCGATGCTTAAAAAATTAAAAACTAAGGAGAATAAAAAAAAGAAAAATAGATTTTGGTTCTTGAAATTTCTGTTCTAAGTTTGTGTATTTTGTTATTGTTTTTAAAATAGTTGTTGAGATCCGAGTTCGTAATTAAAGTGAAAATTTTAATACTGAAGAGGGGAAATAATTATATGACTGTTTTTAAAAAAATCTCTTTTACAATCTGTAATTATTTAGTTTTTAAGTGAATAATAATGTATTTATTTTATAACGTATTAATTGCACTTACCCATATTTTGCGAAGTTTGTCCACATACGTACCATCATTTTCAAAATTTTGAATTCTCTTTGCTCAGTTGGTTGATTATGAAGCTGGGTATAATGTTTCATAATGCGAGAACACAGATGCAAGTAACATAATTCGTCTGTTACCGTCGCTCCCCAATGCTCCATTGGAAATCTGGCGTTTCGAGACATGTACTCACTGTTCTCGTTGAGGTATCCTCTGAAGTCGAACATGTAGTAATACAAGTTGGAATCTAGCTCTTTACTTAACTTCATAGTAGCAAGATTTAAAGCATAGTTGTGTAGTATATCCCCGACGTAAACGGCATATTCCAGAATGTTATTATAGGTCAAGTATCCTATTTTTAAGTAAAAACTTTGTATTTTTTGTACCGCCTGTTCATACAGTGTATTATTTTTGTTAAAACGAAAGTCGGTTCTTTTTGGAAGATGTATAAAAAAGGCTTGGGGTGAATCCCTTAGTAATCTTGGTTCAAATATATAATGAGATGCCAAATCAAGACCTTCTCTTGAGTTCATCCCGATTATGATGGGAACGTCATTGATAACCTTCCCATTTTCGGGTAGAAATGATAAAATAGCATCGGGGTTATTTTTTTCTATTATAGGGCTAAACGGGTAAACAGCCATTTGGGTTGATTCAAATAAGTCATCGTGAATAACATTACCTTCCTTTGTTATTAAGTTTTGTGCGTCAATCTTTTGCAGGCCTTCTAACAAAGTAGTACTGTCAGTAGAATTGATTTCAAACACTTTTCCTAGGTCAAAAGCAGCATCTCGTGGTGTTCCATAAAACAATGACGGTTCCAAGGACGTTCCACTTTGTAAAATAGCTGCGTTAAAAAGGTTTTTCGCCTTCCTTGAGTATAGAAGCATATCGATTAACATTGCGCCGCCACGATTTCCCATCAAAGTCACACGATTGGGGTCACCCCCAAATTCTTTTATATTTTCTTTGATCCATTGTAGACCCAAAATGAAATCTCTCAAACCATTATTACCCGGAATAACCTCGTCATTCGTAGTTATGTATCCGAATAATCCAAGACGATGATTAATTGTAACGACCAATGTGCCTTCTTCTATAAAAAAGTCTGGCGAGTACGTCTTCGTTCCGTTAAATCCATTTTTAAAATTGTCGTTGTAGTCAAATACGATCACTGGAGCAGCTCCTCTAAGGTCAGGTGAAAATACATTCAGATAGAGACAATCTTCCGATCCCGAAATACCGGGGACTTCATTATTTCTTCGTCGAATGTTATATTGAAAACATGTTGCTTTTTCTCTGTCAGCCATATAAACTCCATCCCAACCCTGATGTTTTAGTGGCGCCTAGAATTTTAAACTGTGTTCAAATTATTGCATAAACTTTTTAATAGACAATTAAATTTGTTTTATATTTTTACTTACTTTAAATCTCAGTTCATCAATCGGACTCTGTGCGTATGGTATACCTTTGAAAGAATAATAGCCTAATTTTTTTAAAAAAGTTTTTTCTATATTTCCGGAAATTTTTCCCTGTTTTATATGGAGTTCTGAAATGTGATTATTTGAATACGATTCGTGAAATAAAATTATTAATGCATAAAGAGAAAACCACAACATCTTTACTTAATAACAATGTAGGTTAAATAATTATCTATTACTGCTTATTGTACTGCTAGAGTGTACTGACAGAAATGATAAAGTCGGTATTAATTCATGACTTATCATTGGTCGCTGATAGGAATCTTTAACGCTATTTATGTTGAAACACGTTGTTGTTTATCATTTGCGAATATATTAATTTAGAATATCGATTTCTGAAATTTTCATACATACTTGATCTATTTTGGATTTTTCTTATAAAGATTTCTTTAAATATACTTGTTATACATTTAAGACGGTAAATAATACATTAAAAAATTATGCAAAAAGGTTTTATACATTCATAATAAAATACACAATTTTACCGTAAAGAATTTAACATGCTTCTCAGTAATAACATCGATAAATAAAATTATTTTTTTATTAAGTTACGTTTTATAGTCAAAGTATATTATTACAGATTTTATATTAAAAAAGGAGATAAAGACATTAAAAATTGTGTTCATTATGTTTTTAAAAGTTTTCTTGTAACAGGATTTTTTATTCATTTGTCAAGTATTTAGCGATGTGTACCAAATCCGTTACAATGATAACACAAATTATAGTTCGGGAACAAACATTTTTATCCCGTTCTAGATCTATTTCGATCTCCACACAAAATATACTGTAGTAAATGGATGATATGATTAAAATAAACGAATAGGGGTAATCCTTGACAAATGCGTCCACTTATTTACGTTATATGCAGTCAATCAAGTAATAGCAATAAATTCAGAAAAAGGAGTCACTGAATTTCACGATCTTGATAATATTTTTAGTGACTAAATATAGCTATATGTAAGTAAACATATAAAATGTGTTTCCAATGTAACAAAAAATATTTTTACGTTGAAACTTTTAAGCATACATGATTATTTAATTAATTTTGGCGTAACTTACGATTTTTTAATGTTTTTTTCGTGTTTACTTTATTGTAGAGTTACAAATGGTCTGACATTATTTATTATGGTTAAAACTACAAAATAAAAAAACTAATTACTTGTGGTAGGTTAAATTGTTGCTATATTTTTCAATGCAAACGGGCCTTTGAAACGGATGATTATTTATATTTTAAGGTTCATTGTAATAATGTAAGTTTAAAGTTTTAAACATAAACAATAATTTTTATTATTATATATTCGATTATTTTATAAGAATCTTAATGTTTACAATTCATCTTTTACATCTTGTATGACGTTATTAACGGCTCTTTCATTGTAGCTTGATAAAAAGTCATCCCAGAAGTTCACAACGTCATCTCTAAGGTTGCTCCTCATATTCAGATCTTCACCGATAGCAAGACATTCTCTATTTTCTTTTGTCGCTGGTTTCCAAGTGAACTTTTCTCCGGGAGGTGTTGGGTTACTAAAATAGAAGTAAATGAACAGTTTGTAAACACGATAATAAGTGAACATGTTATTTAATTGTAGGGAATGAAGAAAAAACCTTTCTCTGTTTTAAAATTCATACCACGCTTGTTTTTAAAGACTAATAGCTTCAATAATTGTAGGATTCGTGGTATTTAGCAAATGTTTTGTTTGATATTACAGGTACTAGCTTCTCACGGCTGTTAAAGTTTTACGTATTAGTAAGTTTTTGCAGAATAACATTACATACATGTAAATATTTTTATAAGCGGGAGGTGAAATTTTTTGCTAATTAAAAAATAAACAGAATTACCCGGTTCTGGCAAAATTTGCCCACATTCTGACCATGTTCTTTAAGACCATAATTTCTTCAGAATCTTTATCTTCTAATAGTTTTTTGTACAACTTCCTTGGTGTGCATACGAATAAATAACATAATTCATCAGCTACTGAAGCTCCCCAGGTGCCATCTATACTAACCGCTGCTTTAAGTGAAGTTTTCTTCCTTATGTTTAATTCTCCGCTGTAGTCAAACACATAATAATAAACAGGGTAACTAGAAATATTAGTATATTGCCTCACAACGTAATCAGTGGGATAAAACGTAAAAAGATCTGTTGCATAAGACAAATACTCTCCAGGTTTGGTTATCTTCACATATCCTTCTTCAAAGTAAAATTCTTTAATTTTCTTAACTGCTTCGTAGTAAACTTTGTCATTAAGTTTGAATTGATATTTTACTCTAATCGGAAACAGAAATAGAAAATCTCTGTCAGCATATGTCAAATACTGTGGCTTGTGCAATAGATGCTCTGCAAATTCTATACCTTCACGGGAATTATAACCGATCATGACGGGAACATTTATTTCTATGTTACTATCTTCGGGAAACGCAGTTATTATAGCATCATCGTGATTTGGTTCAATTGTCGGCCCAAAGGCAACTGTACCACGTTGATTACTGTGAGAATCATCCGTATCAATAGCCATATGTTCGGATTCTGATATTACTTGTGGTGAGAAATGTAATAAACGATTCAGAAGATAGGAACTTGTGCTCACTGTTTCGTTTAAAGCTTCCCCAAAACGCTTAGCTTTTTTTCGTGATTTATCATCTAAGTAAAATGGGCTCCAAGAAGTTCCGCTTTGTAAAATTACACCACTAAATAGTCCTTTAGCTTTTGGTGATTGTAAAAGTAAATCGGCTATGGCACCGCCTCCTTGACTACCCATTAAAGTGATTGTTAATGGATCGCCGCCAAATTTTTTTATATTTCCTTGAATCCATTCAAGTGCTAATATAACATCTCGTAGGCCATAATTGCCAGGCAGCACTTCATCTTCAAAGGAAAGAAAACCAAGAGCACCTAATCTATAGTGAACTGTTACCAGGATTACATTTTCATTCATAAAAAAGTCAGGCCCATAATCTTTGGAACCATTAAAAGACATACGAAAAAGTTCGTTGTACAAAAATACAATAGTGGGAAGGTTCAAATTTGGATTTGGTTCTTTTGGTGTATGTATACTAAGATGTAAACAATCTTCATCACCAAAAAAACCAATGTTCTTAACCTTTCTCATCGGTAAATAGAACTGTGGACACGCTGTTTTCTCTTTTGTTGCTTCCAATACATCGTTCCAACCTCCATGCGGTTTTGGCGACTGGAAACAAAATAAGAAATATTTCTTTAAATTAATTATTTGTTATTAAATATTTCGTATGTAAAATTGAAGGATAGATTAGGTATGAGACCGCCCCGCGGGTCATGGATGCCATGATCCGCGACGTGAGGGTCTGGGAAGCCGTGTCTTCCTTCGCCGAGGGGGTCATGACCCTCAAGAAGGGCGAGGAGCGGGAGAGGGAGGTAAACTCCCGTAACCCGCTCCGCCGAAGAGGAAAGGGGCGGCGAAGGCGGTTGCAAGACCGCCTTCACCTCCCTAACGCTGGTGCGCGGGCAGCCGATGGTGGGACACCAGCGCTGCCCGCATTGTACGCACCTGCCCCGCCTGTGGACGCAGCTTCTGCATCCACTGCCACACCACCTCCCCCGACCATATGGGGAGGACACAGGCGGGCCCGCTCACGCGGGCATCCTCTCGCAGGGTCGTGGTCGTATCCGAAGGGCTTCCTATGACCCTGCCCGGCTCATCCCGTGATGCCGCCCTCACCTCGTCTTCGTCGCCCGATTCTTCGGGTGATGAGGACTGGGTTTGGGATGGCGGAGGAGGGAGCAGTGAGGAATAGCGGTTTACCGCCGCGGGGTTTTAGTGGGTAGCCCCTGGGCCAATTCCCAGGAAAAGTGCCCTTTTCAGGGCGCCGGTAGCCCCATACACATCTCCACCTTCCCCCTATATGGTGCAGCAATGCATTTCCCCGCGCAAACAAAAAAAAAAAGGTATGAGACCGCTAGTCTGCGAAACCATTTCAAGGTTGATTATTTAAGTAGCCTTCAATAACCATGAATTCAAAGTAAAAGGAGTAAATATATATATTGAAATGACGAAGTCTGCGGGATAACATTTAATTTTTGAGGTTTTATTGAATATGTGAATTTTATATATTAAGTATTTTTAATATTTTTATATTTTAATACTTTTTGGTCATATTTATGTACGACCAAAAAAGTATTATAAATATAGGCGTATAATATAACAGGCGTTACAGTAGTAACATCTATTTTTGATATAGTGCGAACAGTACGGTTTCTTTTCTGGTTTGTATATTCCCTAATTAGCGTCATTGTTACTTTCCACCAAGTGAACGACCTACTCGTTTCGTGACATTGTTGTATGAATTGAAATCGAAAAAAAACTAATGCATTTATTTATAATAATCTCAGGTTTCCGCCGAGTAGTGGATTGTAAAAAACCTAAATATCGTCATTTATTATATTATAAAAAAATTTGATAAGTTTCCACAAAAAAAAGTTAGAGGTCATGAACATAATGTATTTACATACCTTAAATCTTAATTCGCCGGTCGGAGGTTGAGCGTAGGGAATACTTAAGAATGAATAATATTTCTCGTTAGGAATGATTGAGTGTACTCTTTTACCTGCCACTTTACCTAATTTTGTTTCCACGATTACATCTGCATTTGTTAAAAATAAAGAAGAAATTAATGAAATAATTATGTAAATCATTACGCTCGCGTATTCTCGCTGGTCTAGTTCATTTAATAGAAATTATATTCACGTGTTTGCGATCAATATTGTCTTATTACTAAACCACTGACGTGTCCTAAAGATAAACGTTTTTATCGATATCGTATTTACTTGTTTTTATCTGTGTCTATTTTATTATTGACAGCAGCTGTTTCAGTATAATTTTTTATATCTATAAGTAGCTTTAATTTATTTAGGTATATAGAAATGCTCGACGGTAGGTGGACGTTCGGCCCGCATTTCTGCCGCCTGGCGCCAAGGCTCTTCCGGACGGCCGGCTCACTGAGCTGGCTGCTCCCGAACTTGGGGGGGCCTAGTGCAACATGCCGGTGGCTGTATGCGGGCATTTTAAAGAGTATGGCGCTCTACGCAGCGCCAATATGGGCGGACTGCCTCAATCGGGGCAGCGCCGTCCATCTTCACCGGCCGCAGCGGGCCATCGCGCAACGCGTGGCCCGCTGCTACAACACTGTGGGTCGGGACGTCGCCTGTGTACTCGCCGGCACTCCGCCTTGGTACCTGGAGGCGGCGGTCTTGGCCACCGTCTTCCGGTGGCGGGCGGACCGGCGTGCGCAGAGCGGCGAACCGACCACTCTCGATTTGGTAACCGTCAGACGTTCCTTGCGGAAGGAAATGCTGTCCTTGTGGCAGCATGACCTAATGGCCTCCCCCGACCACCTGGGGAAGGACACAGGCGGGCATCCTCTGGCAGGGTCGTGGTCGTATCCGAACGGCTTCCCATGACCCTGCCCGGCTCATCCCGTGATGCCG
>DWQX01000975.1:0-32966 GCA_018245475.1 Pharmacophagus antenor
ATATAATATTTTAAATTAATTATCATTAAGTATACAGGTATTATAATAAGTAAATAAATTTTGGAAAATTATTAAAACCATTAGTTTTACAACGGAAACGTCAATGAATGCAAACAGAAATACAGATTGTTTTTTTTTAAATGTTTTTTGTTAAAGTTGCAAAAAACGCGTTGTGAAAAAAGAATTCTTTAGTTTTTCAGTAATAAGTGAATATGCCTACAGCTATATTACTCGATGTATCCTTGTCCATGTCGCGACCTGTGCCGACATCAGATAATTCGGAAAACATTACAAGACTTACTATTGCTTCTGCAGCAATCAGTGCTTTTTTAGATTATTTAACAATACATGCAAAATTAGAATATGTCGCTATAGTAACTTTTTCATCAACGTACGAAGGTGACACTTAGCTTGTTTCATTAATCTTGTTTAATACATTAGGGGTATACTTAAAAGTGCTGTAGATTGTCTATAAATCATCATGTTGTTTCTTGGATGTGTATATTTTTAGTATAAGTATTGAGAAAAAAATTAAATTCTATAAGTATGATACCAACCTAATTTATTGTGATAATTTTATCACATTACTTTGTTAATTTTTAAATACTAACTACAACAAACTAATATAATCAAGATAAATAAATTTACTATGGACCCATCTACCTACAACAATAACTATTACTAATTTTGCAAGTATGCTCTAATGAAATAGTTTCACTTCATGGCATTTTTAGGTGTAATCTTAAACTTTATTTATTACTATTTTCTACAGTAATTGCACCATTTACTCGTGACTATGATAGCATTAAAACTAAGTTAGCTCATTTGGAAGAAGGTGATAAAACTTGCATAGAGCAAGCACTATTATGTGTAAACCAACTTATACTTGGAGAGTGGGGCTACCAAACATTAGTGCAGACAATAATGGTATGTATATTCATAATGGTCTTCCCATTCTTGTACTAAAGATAATAATACTTTTAGATTTTTTTTCGTAGATAACAGATGGAAATTGTGGAGTTGGTGCAATAGGGAGAAATCGTATTATTCAAGCATTGCCCTTGCCTCCTCCATTTCCATCAAAAATTCATGTTCTCCCAATAGTGTCACCGCATGATCCCTGTCTGCAACATGGTAATTAAATAATTTTTATTATGACATACTTAAGTTTTGTAATGAATGTTTTCATTTTGTATCAAAATAATTAATTTTCTTATTTAAGCTATGCCACTTTATCAAAAAATTGTTGATTTGGCTAGTAACACTGCCAACAATTCTACAGGAAGTATTAATAGGGGTGCTATATATTGTTCTGACCAACTCTCAGTATCAGGGGTAAGCAATCTTACATTAAAATATGTGCAAATAGTATTTCACAAATAAATGGTTATTACATTGAAAGTTTGAAATATGATGGAGTTTAAGTTGTGTGGTGGAATAATTTAAACATATCCCTAAATTATTTCTAGAACACTTACACTACCCAAAGATAGTAATAATAATACTATTAACTATTAGTAATACTCTTAAATAATTATACATTTCATAAAATCATTCACAGTATATCTATTTTCATCTATGTGTTTGTCACCAAAAATCGAAATTATATGCAATGTCATTGAATTTAAATAAACTTTGAGTCCTGACTGATTTGATACATACAAAATCTAATATAATTCACAAATAATATATTGTTTTTTAATTAATATACATAAATGATTTTAGGCTGTAGCAGCGATAAATAAATTATGTGAACAACAATACCAAGAATTCTGGTGCACACTCAAATGTGGTCAATTGGAAACAAGGGTGCAATTGTTCCCCGCACCTCAACCAGCCTCTCATGAGGGCCTTGAGTCTACATATAGTATATCAAATCAAATACATGTTGTAGGGTTTTTACAACAGCAAGATTTAGGTAATAAGATAAGTTATCTATATTTCTATTATTAATTTTCTAAAATAATGTATCATTAACTTCTATTATTTTGTAGGCACACCAATAGCAATAAGTAAACATCTTATCATACCACAAGCTCAACCTGGAAATAACACAACAAATAGAGAAAGCTATGGTTCAAAAACCCCCACAAAGGTAAATCTTAAAAAATAATTAATAATCCTGTACTGTTTTATAAAAACTATTATTTACGAATTGTATCATATAATTAAAATTGTCTTTAAAAAGTGTATAAGAATAATTTTTCTCCTCATAGTTTGTTAATTTTTATATATTTATCTATAAACTTTATTTGTGTAATGAATATATATATACATATACATACATATGCATGTTGTTTGTATGTATGTGTTATAATTAATAATATATAACTACTTGGTACTTATTTCTTTTTAGATATTTGTGACACTTTCTGTTCTGAATAATTTTTATTTTCATGTCTATTATTAATAAGTAAATGTTACAAATCTATTCAATCAATTATTTTTTAAACTTGTGTCATCACTCTTAGGAAGGTTCCAATAGTGAAACTACTTCTACTGATGAAGATTTGGCAGATCCAAGCAAAGTGCCGAATTTCTGTGTGCTACTTCATGGAGCTCTTAGGGCAAGTATTTCTTTGTGTTAAATTATTAATAAACTTAAGTAATCATTGATGATGATTCATTTATGATTTGGAGTTTCATTAAAAAACACTATGATGATGATGTAATCCCGGCCGATTTCGGCCACGGCGACTGTCTTCAACTCCGATTTTGCCGTTAAGTTAGTTTGTAAAAATCCTCGCACACCGCTTGCCTTCCTCAAGTTCTGAGTAAAAGATGCGCTTAGCTGTTCTTTCCTCCGTCATACGGGTCACATGTCCGCACCACCGAAGCTGATGCCGCATAAGATACGACTCAATGCCACCTACATTGGCCCTTCGTAGCACTTAGTATTCCGTACGCAGTCATACCAACGGATTTGAAGTATTTTCTGTAAGCACTTGAGGTGAAATCGGTCTAGCATAAAGATGTGAGGGCGATACACTGTCCACGTTTCCGCAGAGTATAAGATGTTGAGCAGCACGACTGCCATGTAGACAGCGATCTTCGTTGCCAGCTTAAAGTCGTGCGAGTTAAAGACCTTACAGTCCAGCTTGCCAAAGACCGTTGCAGCAGCGCCGATTCTGCTGTTGATCTCTGCATCATGATAACACTTAGATGATATTGTGCTCTTCAGATAGCGAAACCTGCTTTAGCTCATCCCCTCCGAGTATAATATTCAGTGACACGCGACCATGAATGTCCAAAGAAATTACCTTCGACTTTTTGACACTAATTTTTAAACAAAAATTTTGCCATGACTCGTGGAAATCGGACATTAGCTGTTGCAGGCCCCCTGGGGATTCTGTTATGAAGCACAGGTCATCGGCGTACATAGACTCGGTAATCATGTGTTGCGACACTTTGGTGCGGGTTTTTAGTCTGGCAAGATTGAAAATATTGCTGTACGTGCGAAAACGGATGCAGATACCGTCAAAAGTCGTTTGTGTTACTTTCTCTGATCTCCACAACGTTCACATTTTGGTCAGCTCCGCGTTGTTGTCGGAGAATACGGCTGTGCTTGTCAATCGTTTCCGTCAATATTTCATCATTCTCATCAAACCAGTCTTCTTTCTTACGGACTCTACGACCCAAAGTAGTTGTGGGCGTGTGCAGTATGTGAGAAGACAGCACTCGACAGGGCCGACCTCTTTGTTGATGGATGGCAAACCAGAAACTTAAGATCGAGCATATTCTCAGAATCTTGAAGCTCATCTACGTTAAGACACGCATTGGGCTTTGTTCTATCAGATCTTCGAGGACGATGGAGGCGAAGACTTACCTCAGTAACAACATGCCTATGGTTAGTCTAGCAGTGCGCACCACGCATGACGCGGGTGACAAGGACTTGGGAGACGTTACGTTGCCGAACGATTGCTTAGTCAATTAGATGCCTGTTTTTGGACCTTGGGTGCATCTATGTATTCTTGTATTTGGCGGGAAGACTAAACATGGTACTCGTTATGGCAAGGTGGAATTGTGCACATAAACTAAGTAAAAGATGGCCGTTGTTGTTTATGCTACCAATTGCATACCTGCCCAAAATATTCTGCCATGCAGCATCATAGTCCCGTCCTAGTCTGGCATTAAAATCAACTAATATAATAGTCTGCTCTCTAGGTCTTACGCTTTTGATACATCTTAAAAGCTCCTCATAAAATTGATCTTTATTGTCATCAGTTTTATCCATGGTCGAGATATAGACACTGATAACAATAAGAAAGTTGTTATTATCAAGGTGTAGGCGCAGTGTGGTATCCGAAATATGAACACGAAAAATGGACACTCTTGTAACCAGTTAACAAGGCTATAATCGCAAAATCAAAACCTGACCGACGCGTTTCATTGGCGGCGAGTCCCTTCCAGAAGAAAGTATACTCGCCTCCGCGTTACACTATCTCCCCTTCATCAGCTAGGTATGTTTCGCTGAGAGCAGCCACATCTATATCATAGCGACGGAGTTCACGAGCAACGATGGCGGTTTTCCGTTCGGAGCAGATATTTTCATCGCGATCAAGGAGAGTACGTACGTTCCACGCGCCGAATGTCGTAATGGAGGTTATATCATTTGTACATTTGTTTCTGTGACGTCGACCGCGAATTTAATGATGCAGAGGCAGGTGCGGTTGCTACCATCCTGAAGTGTTGGGGTGAGTAATTTTTAGGGCACCTTTACTAGCCACCTCCCAAGGTCAGCAGAGAATGCAGTGCTTCCCTGAATAGGGCTGCTTTTTCGCTTCATGTGCTGCTGAGCACGCTCTGCCCCCCCAGATCAGAGAAGGAACGACCACGATATTCTAGGAACACACCCGGAGACACTCGCGTGCAGATCTCAGACAAAACCTCTGCATCAAACCGAACCTCTACTTCAACCAATCACCACGGGGACTTTCCGCCAAATCGGAGTCTATATTTGGAAGCAGTCAGTTGCACAGGAGATATTTAGGTACACAAGCGTACACGCTAACGCATGTGCACGCCCTCGTCTTCACTCCTTTTAATCCAGTGGAACGGTAAGACTGATACGACTGGAGACAGGTTTAGATAATGTGTCTGGCCAATGATAATTCTGTCCTCTATCATGGCCATAAGCCGTCCACTAGGCCTTGCTATGACGTTGAGTCCGCCAAGCTCGTCTCATATCTGCGATGAATCACCTTTCCCACCGGGATAGACTTCGTGCACTAAGCGGGAGATATTCGCTGTAAAAACTGCCTCAACGGCAGGCCCCCTCGACCAGGTTGAGCCCGCGAGCCGACGCGGTTTAGCGGGATGTGGCCGCTGTATGCACTACAGCTACTTGGAGCAACTGGCGAGAGTTTGCAGAACGTCTGCGATCAGTGGAAAAACCCACCTCCTTTCCAGGTCGACTGGTGAGATTCCAAGGTATATCACACTAGACGCTGCAATACACCCTAAAAAATTATGAAAAGAGAAAATCATACAAATTAAGACTTTAAAATTTTGTAGGTAGAGGGCATGGCTGCAATAGTGCAATTGGGTCCAGAATGGTGGGGCACAGTATCAGCATGGTATGAAGCATCAAGGACAAGACGATCATGTCTGCTGCTGGGTGTGCTGCGACCTGGAGCATCTGCAGCCCCGTGGCTTGGTGCGCTCGATCAACTGGGACCAGCCGATGATTCCTCTACGCCAGGTCAGTTAGTGATGATTACTTATGATATATGTGAATATTATCAAGATTTTATCAATCCATTATGCTTATTCTCTGTTATATGACATATCTGATACTTAAATATGGTTCAAAATGTTTTTGATTTTAAATATTAAACTACTATATTTACAGAAACTTTTCCCGTACGTTCATGGCGCTCATACAGTGGGGGCGGATCCGGATGCGCTTGGGCACGACCGCACGCACTTCTTGCTGACGTACAAAAAGTATTGAGACATGCGCGGAAATTGCCTGACAAAACACAACATCTATACAAGGTGCCCATATGTTGAGTGAATCTATCACATTATTATAACTTTTAATTTGTAGAGGTATTAAGACTAATTTTATAAAAATTTTATATCTGCACAAAGTAAACGTAAATAATTAGTCGATTGTCAGTTTGTAATAGTGCTCCTGCTCTTTACCTCAATGGACTTGGATGCTTTGTTGCCCATGTGATGATTAGAGGCAAGAGGGAAGGCGCGCTGTTTGTTGTCGGGGGTTTTCAAAAGCGTTCCTGACTCCGTTACATAAGGCGCGATGATAGAACATTGTTTTAAGTTTTAGTCAATGCAAGTCTAACATAAACTATCCTTATGAAACGACAATGCAAATTCATTTCCCCCAATCAAAAAATTATATGTTGAAACAAAGCTCAAATATACACCTGTTACTTTCATATCCACAGACCTGTCAAATATGTATAACAACAAAACTCCACCTACAACAAACTTTTCAGGAGCTTAATCGTCTTCGCCGGGCTGCGATTTCACTTGGCTTCTCGGAGCTATTAACATGCGTGGGAAGCGCTTTAGAAAGAGAATGTGCGTCGTTACCAAGTACGGCCCCTCCTGAATGCGCTTTACAGTTAGCACATGCCGCAGCTGCACTCAGAGACCCAAGAACTGCACTAGATATTAAGCATACTCTACAGCCTTTAGCCACTAACTTCACCGTTACCTCCATGTCACATTAATTAATAAAGGTTGTAATATATTAAAAACTAGTTATTACTTAATTTCTCCCTTCTATTCCTAGCCTAAATTTTGCTCAATTTACATTAATTTAATAAATGGATATAATACAGGGCATTCATTATTATTTTTATATCCCAAGTATAAAAGTCACATATGTATATATATATATACATATGTAATGAATATATATAAAATATTTTATGTTTTACTTAAAGTAAGCATTAATCTCAATACGAATTACATATTCGTAACTATACTTAAAATTCTAAAATAGTCTTTTCCAATTTTTATCGTTATGAACATAGAATTATTAAATCATAAAAGAAAATCATCCATCTCTTGATATTAAAGAATCCTCCCCAGATCAGAAGAAAATTTGTAGGGGAATTTTAAGCTGAACAAATCAATATAAAAATTTTACTAGGCATATATAATTGTTTATAAAGCAACAGTAATTTAATATAAATAAAAGGTTATAAATTACACGGTTATTAAAATATAGAAGTGACTTAGGCAAATTTCTCATATGGCAGTTTTTGTAATCATTTGATATTATATAAATCAATATAAACTGTAATATTTACCCTTTGCCATAAGGAAATAATTAAGCGATATTGTCTATGATAACCACAGACAAGTTTGTTTTCGTTGTGATATTATTTTGTATCTTGTAAATGACAATGGGTATTTAACACAAATCATACTGGACAGAAAAATGTAGTCTCAACAATTTATAAGTTTAGTGATAAAACTAACATTAACAAAATGTTTTATAAATATATTTTGATACTATGTTTGTCTAGTTTTCCCTTTTTGTGTAGTTTGAATGGAGAATTTGTTTTTGACGACTCCGAAGCAATAGTTAACAACAAAGATGTTATAACAGAAGGCTGGATTAACACATTTTATAATGATTTTTGGGGAACTAATATAAAAAGTAACTTTAGTCACAAATCATATCGTCCTTTAACAACATTGTCATTTAGGTATTAATAATATATAAACATTTTTAGTCTCATTTTCATTACAAAAAGAGACTTTTTTATCGCAACAAAGCTACAAGACGAGCACTTGCACCTGTTAATAAACGATACTCCTGGCGATAACAATTATACGCTGGATAGTATGTTTCTGCGACACCATATTCCATTCTTCGGTTTGGCACTTAAGATATTCCGTTACTGCAGTAATATTATTAACGTGTGTCAACCGTCATGGGCTGCAGAATTGGGCACTAAAATGATACCTACCCAGATAAACCAACAGATACCTACCATTGCATAACTATATTTAATTAAATCATTAAGTTTTAACTGCAAATTGATTTTCAATATTCTTGGTTAAAGGTCTTTCATATCAAAAAAATATTATACTATTTAATTATAAAGTGCATTATTATATGAATAATTCAATTTTTTTTTATAATTCTGTTAATTCAAATTATATTTTGTTCCAGGCTTAACTACATAGCTAGTGGTAAAACTCTTATTCCATTACATTTTAAAATTACTAATTTGTTATTACATATTACATGTTGTTTCTTAATTCTGTTTGTGTATCAAATAATGGTAAAAAGGGTTAAGCTTCATAATGATAAAAATCCTATTGACGTAAGCTTCTTTGCTGCAATATTGTTCGCTGTGCATCCTATTCATGTTGAAGCTGTATCTGGAGTTGTGGCCAGAGCTGACATTCTTGCAACTATTATTTTTCTTTTATCATTTATTTCTTATGACAAATCGATATTCAGTACTAAATATTCTTATATCTTTTTATTTATATCAGTAATTTTTGCTGGTACTGCTATGTTGTTTAAGGAAAGTGGAATTACAGTATTGGTAAGTGTAAAACTTTTAGTAAAAAGAGTGAAAAAATATTTTTAATATTATTTCAAATTTTAGACCTTTTTAAGAATCGTAATAAATTTGTTTCAATTATTTTGCTATTCAAACAAACATTAGGTAACTTTAAATTCCTCCAGAGACGAAGGTTGAATGATCCAGTTACTATGATAATTAAAAACTCATAGTCTAGATGACTAATATCAATAATATTTTTACTGTATAAAAATTAAATAGTTTGTCATATATAGACATCATTAAATCTAGCAATATGGACCCCTTTATTGTAATTAGGGATTCAAAAACTTAATTATTTTTTTCTTAAATCACTTTTCAGGGTTTTTGTATGGTCTATGAGATATTGATAAAATTTAATGAATTAAAAAAGAGAAGTATTTTTTTAAAAAAAATTCACTACTTGAATTTAAACATTTTGAATAGAATTGTAATTATCATCTTTGTTGCCATTATACTTTTATATGCCCGATGGCTAATAATGGGTGAAAGCAAACCTGTATTTAAGCCTACTGATAATCCAGCAGCTTTTGTCTCGAAATTATTCTCTAAGGTAACTTGAGTAAAAAAAGTTATATTAAATGTTAACTTTTTGCATTTAATATTTTTTTAACTTTTATTTCAGGTTGCAACATTTAACTATATATATTT
Organism: Pharmacophagus antenor; assembly: GCA_018245475.1. Taxonomy (NCBI): domain Eukaryota; kingdom Metazoa; phylum Arthropoda; class Insecta; order Lepidoptera; family Papilionidae; genus Pharmacophagus; species Pharmacophagus antenor. The sequence goes on from DWQX01000975.1 coordinate 9,207, forward strand.
CTTAAATTTTCTTTTGCTCATATGGCCACAGTGGCTTTGTTACGATTGGTCAATGGGATGTTTACAACTAATAGAAAATATATTTGATTTTAGAATGGTTTTCATATTTTTTTTTAATCTATATGGAATATTACACGTTATAGCAATATCAAAACAAAATAGTAGAGTTACCGAGAGTAGGTAAGATTTTATTATTGAGGAACATAAGTAATATCCATGGAAAGTAAACTATAATACAATATAACTTAAGATATCAAATAACTATATTTATGGATTTATTGTATATAATTACCATAATGCATTAGTTTGTATATACTTTCTTTAATGCTTCATAAGCAGTCAATATTTCTTTTATTTTTTAGGCTTTCAATATTAGCTGTATCATTACTAATAATACCATTTTTGCCAGCCTCCAACATTTTGTTTCCAGTAGGATTTGTAATAGCTGAGCGAATCTTATATCTACCTTCAGCTGGACATTGTTTACTTGTGGCAATAGGTCTAAGAAAATTGTGCTGCAAATTAAAAGGAAATATGTACAAGGTATATAATTCCATTTTTGTATATTAAATATTTTAATCATTTATATATCCTTACATTATGCTGCCATGAAAAAAAAACGTATATTTTTATTTTCCAGGTTGTTGTTGGTACATATATTGTACTTATTTTAATATATTCATTAAAGTGTTGGGAGAGAGCTTTTGATTGGCAAACTGAATACAAATTATTCATAAGTGGGTTGTCAGTTTGTCCTTTAAATGCCAAAATTCATTATAATGTAGCAAAAGTTGCAGATGCCCAAAATAATTTCACTTGGGCACTTCTAGAGTACAAAGAAGCTATTAGGTAAATATTTCAGATAGTTAAAGGAAACCTCAACAATTTGGCGTTTTATAACCGTCGACAATAAAGTAATATCACATTCACCTACATGCATCATCTCAATGTTTAGGGATTTTATTGAAATGTGTGTAACCTAAAACTAAGACGTATAATTTATGTTTTCAGATTATATCCAGAATATTACCAAGCTATGAATAATTTGGCAAATTTACTTAAAAATAAAAAGGAATATACTGAAGCAGAATTCCATCTTAGAAAAGCTCTTAGCATAAAGTGAGTGATTTTTTTTTAATTAACACTTAAAGTTACTTGGGCTAGCCATCCATCGTTTGACTTGCAACATTGTAGACTCCATTATGATACCAAATGTTTTTAGCATGATTATACTTAAGATAAGTCTGTACTATTATGAATGGACAGTTTTTTTTATATTAGGGAGCGATACAAAAAATTGCGGAAGGCTGAAGGATTGATATTAATCATGATCATCATCTCCCTTATAAATAGCTATCACAGCAATGCCTTTTTTTAAAAAACGTTGGTGTTTTTCTAATTAAATACTGGATTTAAGATAACAAGCAGTGTGTCTTTTATTAAAGGAGTGTTTTCTACTTAAAAAATATAGTTTGTCTTGTTTTATTTTAGAGAAGACTTCTCAGCCGCTTGGATGAATTTAGGTATTGTCCTCGCCAATACGAAGCGGTACAAAGAATCTCAGGATGCTTATAGCACTGCACTTCGGTACCGTCGAAAATACCCTGATTGCTTATACAATTTAGGAAATTTGGTAAGGTTTCATAAAATTACATTCGGTGATTGTTCCTGTGATTAACCTTAACGCTTTAATTGTTTATGTCCAGTATACTCGACAGAGCGAAATGAAAATTTTTCTCATAATATCGAGTATACTCGAAGTGAAGTTAAAAAAATAGCATTCGTATTATTATTAAACGAATCAACTGTAATTTCTTTTCCTCAAAAATGGAAATAAAAATCTTTTAAAAAATATACATTTTAGAAACCCCTTAGTCTAGAAACCTTATTTATCTTAATTCACAATAGCTTGTGTTATGCTGAAATAACAAATTCAATAATAGTTGCATATTCTATGGCAAGCAAAAGACTAAAAAAATATTATAAGATAATTTTTCTTCATCTCCTGGATATTATTTGTATTAACTCTTATTTGTTATATAAAAAAAATAATGGAAAATTAAACCAATACGGTATAACTTTCCATAAAAAAATTTTCTTGTGGAATATATCGAAAAAACTAGTGAACTATATTTAGATGATTCATCAAATACGTCAACTCAACTTGGTCGTCCAGCTTCAACTAAACTTTTATGATTACTTAGAAAGCATTTTTCTGACTTAGTACCAAGTACAAAAGAAAAATTAAATCCTACACGCAGATGTTCATGCTATTCGAAAAATAATACTAGAAAAGAATCCAGATATTGGTGCCCAATATGCAAGGTAGTATTATTTGCTGCAACTTGCTACAAAAACTATCATTGCCCTTAATTAAAATTTTTAGTTTTATTACTTAGACTTCTTGAAATTCAGTTGGTCTTTTATTGCTTGCATTTTCCTTCCTATAATGCCTTAATTTTATATTTATAATGTTTTTTTTTTTTCATGAATGAAATAAATTTTGTTTGTTAACAACAAACAAAAATATATATTTTCTAAAAAACCAACACGCAACGTTTGAGTTTTAATCATAATTGCCTAGTATTATAGGCAGAAACATTTTAATCTGTTTATTTCGATTATACTCTACTTCGCAGAAAAATAATTAAGCAGGTAGAAAAAGTTTTTCGAAACAAAATTAAACAGTTAAAGGGTTAAGGAATTTCATTTAAGATAAAGTCTTTTACAATAGACCAAATTATTTTTTTTCCCTCAGTGTCTAAAATTTCATCATCTTGTAAATAAACTCATTTAATAATATTTTTCTAATCTTAATGACTATCATCTAGTTTATATAAAAATAGGCCCAGAATCTCTTTGATTCATAACAGGTTCTAATCAAACCTCTTCCATTAAAATACTAGTTAATGGAAAACCTAGCCGAATAGCTCGCTGTTATTACCAACGCGCCAATTTCGTGCCGAATTCAACATGCCAATTCTGCCGGATTTAACGTGCCACGTACTGCATCTTATACATCACCCAATGTGCGATTTATTGAAAAAACTAAATCGCAAAAAAATGCTTCGAGTAGTTTTAGAGTAGTTGCAGATTGATTTTAGAATTTCATGTTATGGCTAGATGTTATATATTTACTTCATTTTATCAATTTTTTTCAGTACCTAGAAATAAATAACACGGAACTGGCAGCAAAAAATTGGTTTGGAGCTATAAAACTAAATCCGAAACATATTTACGCGTGGACTAACTTAATTGCACTGTTGGATAACATGGGTAATATTTTTTGACTATCCTAATCCATAAATTGTCTCACTTTATATATAGAGTGATTTAATTTTTGATGCCAACATTATTCAAATTCATGAAATAAAACTAAGAAACTGGTTGCATAAAAAATAAGTGTATTATCTGTGGATTTGGCTCTATATTAATGACAATTAATTGTCTTATTGTTCAAAGAAGGAACAAACACAACCTTGAACTTTGCTTACATTACATGTTTTTGTTGCTATTCTTATCCTATCTATTATATCTATATTAACAATGGCTAAACTGTTACATATTGTTAAAAACAATGCCCGTACATTATTCAATTCATTGGTGGCTTAAGAAGCATAGTGATGTTAGATGTGCAAGCAGGAATTACTTCTTGTTTATTTACAGGACAAACAGGAAAAGCTTTAGATATAATACCGAAGGCACTTGCTGAAGTACCAAATGTTCCATCATTATTATTTGTCATCGCAAACATATACGGAAAAATAGACAGATTTATAGAAGCCGAAGGTTACTTTAAATTGGCAATTAAGTTATTTGACAAAAAAGTGCAAGCTATTCATTATGCCAATCTTGGTAAGCATATTGTATAAGTTAGTAATTAGTTAAATCTGAGGTTAATGTTGTACAGTACGTAGCATTAAGAAATTAACAAAAGTGATTGATCAAATCTTACGGAATATTTTATCAGAGGAATCAGGAAGGATCCTTGCCTTACTTCTGCGTGGCCGTCTATGTCGTAATCTATTTGATCTAGAGTGTATGTCAACTCGATTAGGCGCTTTGTAGTTGAGAGAGACCATTATAAATGCAGATTAGTTTTAGACTTCTTGCTTTCTTAGTTGGAGGTTTATTATTGTTTTCTCCCACGATGACCAAACGGCTTGGGGTGTACATTGTTGGTGTTATTTTATCCTTAGTTTAGATTTTACTTTTATTTTTGTTTTGGTTCCAATTGTCTGATGATGTTTCTAATTTTTAGCAAGCTCTGATGTCGAATTTTGACCATGCGTTTTCTTAAATAATTATTTTAAGCTTAAAACAATAACATATGACTTTAATCTATAGCAAAAATAAGAAAAAAATTCAAATACAAAGTAAAGAATTAAAAAAATTGTCTCCAATAAACGTGTCACAAGTATCCAGGGAGAAGTCTTCAAAAAAACGCTTAGCATGAAACATATTAATATCATAATCATCAGTCCACTGCTGAACATAGGCCTCTCCAAGTACACGCCACAGCACGATCTTCGACCACCGTCTTCCAATTTTTGCCAGCCACCCTATGCAGATCGTCGCTCTACCAAGTTTGGGGGCGTCCTACACTACGTTTGCCAATACACGGTATCCACTCGAGAACTCGTTTACCCCAACGGTTCTTCAGGTAATATAGACAGCCCACTGCCATTTCAGCTTGCTTATCCGGTGAGCTACGTCGACGCCTTTAGTCCCAGAGGACTATCTAATCTAATTTAATCTAATCTAATCTGACAGATCAGATCACCTCGTTGTGGATTTGATCCTTCAGAGAAACTCTGAGCATAGTTCTCTTCATAGCCCGTTGAGCGACTTTTTGTGGACCAGCCGTACCGTGAGTGTCCACGTTTCATCATCGTATGTCATGACGAGTAGGACGCATTGATTATAGACCTTTATCTTTAGACAGTGGAATAGGTGACGAGTAGACTCGACGTTTTCCTTATTCTTCTTTTGATCTCCCTCTCGAAGCTGTTTTTAACCAGTGTGTCGACCTCGTAGCAAACGACGTGTACACCAGCGGGGAGACGAATGCGCAAGATCGTATCGTAAGCTAGATTCCACAGGAGTGGCCCTAGAACCGACCCTTCCGGAACCCCTCGCACAATCTTCCTCCGGATCCTCTTACCGTCTTGATTCATGTACATAATGTACCTGTCGCGCAAGTAATCCACGATCACGCCTTGCAGGTAGAGAGGCACTTGATGGTGGACTAGTGTTCCTCTTATCGCGTCCCAGGGTAGCGAGTTAAATGCGTTGACGATGTCCAAGCTTATTGCCAATGCCACACCACTCCTGGTCACAGCCTGCTCGGATAGAGAGCGGATGCGCATAATGGCATCTACTGTCGAACGCTCCCGTCGGAAACCAAATTGGCACTCGGAGAGATTGGGGCCGACGCGCGACAGATGCCTATTAAAACAAATGGCAAGAATTCTCTCAAACAACTTGCTAACCTCATCCACGATACGGACGTTATGCAGACAGAGATCCTGCGGGCTTGCCTTCCTTCTTTAAAAGGACCAATTGTGCCTCCTTCCAAGGCTTAGGGAACTTGACTTTACAAAGGCAGTTATTAAATAACTGTCTCAAGCGGTCAATGGCTTGGTCGAGTTCCTGGTCAGTCACCGCCACCTCGTCACTCCACTCACACGGCAACGCCAGGGGGTGAACGCCGGGACTTGACCGGTCCTCCGAGAATAGAGTATTGATTGATGACTCTCTCCAAAAGAACCGGATCGAAGGTCTCCACTACCGGGGCATCTATGGTCGGAGATTATCCAGCACCATCCTGTTTGGACGTCCCCACGGATCCCTATCGAGCCCTTCGAGTAACTCATTCCAGGACCGTGACCTAGCACTGGAAATCGCGGTTTGCAACGCCTTAGTAGCCGTATGATATTCAGTACAAAGTCTGGCTATCTCTTCGGCTGAAGCTCGCTTTTTCCTTCTTCGGGCTCTAGTATACTGACGTCGGCTTCGCAAACAGATTGCACGTAATCGTGCAATTCCCGTCGACCTGTACACGGCCTTGCTCTTGGGTCGACCGGTCCTGGGCATGGAAATGTCGCAAATTTACATCATTGTATCACGGAAACATTTTACTTCCACTTCCGGATCGAATGTTTCTTCTGCGTTTGGCCGTGCTGCGACGTTGGCGGCGGTCACGACCATATCTCGGTTAATTCGCTTGATACACCAGCGTTGCATAGGACTGCTATCTCCTGGACTGGTGTCAGTTTTGCGTCTGCGAATCGCAACGTCGAAAACGATGTGGCGATGGTCAGAAAGAGTGACCACCTCCTCAGCAACCCGCCAACCTGACACCATGCACAACGCAGCGGTAGTCGCTTATGTAAGGTCCACGGTCGACTCACCATGCCACCGCACGCATGTGCTAAAGTACCCCCTGTTTAAGAACCGGAGGACCAGTACAGCCGCCGATTCCATTATAGCATATCCCTTTGAATTATCTATGGAGTTCCCCCACGCTCTGTTATGAGCGTTTAAGTCCCTCAAAACGATTATAGGACGGGGTTGACAACTGCGAACGCAGTTTGCCAGGCCGTCGAAGTCCACCTCGTAGTCGACGAGTGATCTATTAGGAGACACGTAGGAGCCAAGCAAAGCCATATCCTCTTCATAGAAGAGAACAGGGTGGGGCATCTTCTCCGCCTCTCCAGTAGATTGCTACAGAGCCCATATCGTCACCGTACTAGCCAGAATGATCTGGCACGGCATAAGGCTCCGCCACCGCTGATAGAGCAACCCTCAACTCTTCAACCATTTGCAACAGCAGATGCTCAGCTTTACGGTAATGGTTGAGGTTGCACTGGAGAACTTTAAGGGGCGTGAAAGCTAGGTCGTTCCGACCTCCGTTGCCGAGCAAGTGCTCGCGATCGCGAGCATTGTCGCTGCCGTGCTTGTGGGAGAGAGAGTCACTTTTTTTTATCTTTGCTCCCTTTTTTTCTAGTCGGCGGAGTACACTTTTTCCCAAACCGATGGTTTGAGGGATGCTCCTAGTCAGAGCACAATGAGCATTTCAGTGCAGATGTTTTGCACTCTTTTGCTTTGTGTCTTGTCTGTCCACAAGAGTAACAGCGTGAGCTACGGTTCACCTGGTTGGGACATCTACTACCGACATGCCCCTTTCAAAGTACTGGAAGCAGTGCATAGGCCTGGGATCCAATCGCTCTACGCGAACGGATCCCCAGCCCACGCGTATACGCCCGGCAGCCACCAACGTATCAACGACTTTAATTGGGCACCGCATCCAAAAAGTACCCATATTCATATCTGTCCTGTGGATATTTCCGACTTTTATGTGTTCCACGGAACAACCAGCTGCCTCAGCAACCTCTCCCGAACTGCTGGCATTATCGAGGTCTCGAAGATGGATGTCGCACGTTTTAACAGGACGACCAATTCTCACTTCGATATCTGACAGGGCTTCAAGCATTTTAGCAGCCAGCTTATCTGCCTTCTTATTGCACTCATTACCGCCAATCTCCAGAAGGAGTCCACCTGTTATGTTATACCACTTTTTTGGCGGACACTGACAATACCAATGTCCGACAGCCTGATCCTACTTTTGGCTACCTCCATTACCTTGGCATAGGTATTAGAGGAACTTTCCGGTAGTGTAACCGTGACGGCCGCAGTCACTGGGACACGCGGGGTCGATTCTTTTGAGGCTTCTTAACACCAAATGACTTTAGCCCTGACCGTCCTCTATGAGCAGTAGATACCTTCTGGTTTAGCCTCGTGGCGGATCTTCTTGCCACTATAGCCCATGAATCGGCGTCTCCCGGTGTTACCGCCTGCGACACTGGGGTAGTCACTGGAGGTAGGTCCATCACAGGTGGATGTTGATTTTGTCGCCCTTTACACGAACGTCGCACTAGTGCCTCCTACGTCGATAGCTTTGGTGTAGCTGGTGTCGGAACAAGAGGTATCGATGATGGTGCAGCCAGCTTACGCGGCAGCGATAACAGCGCCGGTTACGTTCCCGCCTCTGACAACGACACCGGTAGCAGCCTTGGCGGATACGATTCGTTTCGTTGCCTTTGACCCATAGGTGGTGTTATCACCCTGTCGAAAAAGATCCTGGCCTCAAATGCAGCCAAAATTGCCTCCATCATGATCGAAAGTTCCTGTCTTCTTTCTACGGGCTCAGGAGCAGCACGGGCATGCAGATGAGACCTTGTGGCTACCTGCTCGTACTCAGTTACGTCAGTGTTCATTGAGTCAGCTGAGATCGCAATTCGGCGATGTCTTTTGCCAACATCTCGGTGTAAGAGTTGGCAGATCCGCCACCAGATCTCCATGAGAATTCTGCCATCGCAGCCTTCTCATTGCGTGCTGCTACTCTGAGACCACGCACAAAATACCTTTTAGGTTGCCAGAGCGATCGGTGATCTTCTCGATTATTTCGAGGTTATCGATTATGCATTTTCTCGGATCGACTTGGCAGACTTGAACATGTAGCGAGTCAGCTCCTCCTCGTTAGGAAGACTCTTCTTCGCCCTTGTGTTAGATGGTGTTACAAAAGGCAGCCCGAGCTTTACCCTGGGGTGGATTCTCCAGCCTTGCTGGTACCCCCTGGGATAGTTTTACATTATTTCCTGCTTCCATTTTTTTTCCTTTAAAGGGTTTGGTCCCTTGTTGTCCCTCCCAAAAAAAAACCTTCGAAAACCCCCACCCAGCAATCTATCAAATCCATGCCTACACCAATATCTTGCAATCAATCAGCAACAGCAATAACGAGAATGTCTGCAAGGCATCAGTACAGAGTAATCTACCCCCGGCGCGTTAACGACTGGATTCCCTACCAGCCACTCGTCCGTTCAGTACGGGCCGACCTTGAGATCAGGGTTATTTTTATATAAAGGTTTTCTTCCTCGCAGCTCTGCTCTAAATCCCACTCCCCCCGAGCAGATCCCCGGTTCCTATTGGGATTACGGGTTGTCCGGTGTTGGCTAAAACCAAGTGCGTCTGGCACCACCGCACGCGTCCTATCCCCTGTCCCCTCTCATATTAAGAAAGGTACTGGGAGCAACCAAGAGTCTATGAAGGCCCGTCCTTGGCCGTTTTCCAGTTTCACAAAGAACTGGTGGTACGTGGCGAACCCCGCCAGTTTTGGTCCACGTCGGTTTCCCCATACCATCCATATCTGGGTGGCGTTCCCCTATCCGCCAACCGGGGGACGCGCCCGATAGAAGGTCTGGCAACTCCCACGAGATGGCGCACGACTGCGCTGACCCGCTGGCCATGTGCCCGGTAAGTTGGGTTTGGCGGCCATCCGTAACCCGAGGATTCTTCGCACCCATTACCCTGTCGTTACTATAGCTACCGCCATGATCAGGAATAGCAGAGCGTAGCTAATCGCATAAATGTCGCTGCTGCCCGATATAAACCTGTTCCACTTAGCTATGCAACTTTGCGATGGTTATTCCGCCATGGCTCAAGTACGTGCTAAATCTGAAACGTACAATGTTTAACCTTTGAGCTTCTTAGAACACCTGGGAAGGATAGAGGTAGCGACTATTCTAGGCCGGTCACCTCACGGCGATGTTAAGATACTTAAAAATATTAAATCTTAAGAAAAGGAAACATTTTACAAACTTCGTTCTTTGTTTCAGGTGTTTTGTATCATCGTTGGAAAAAATATGACTTAGCTTATGAAATGTACCAACAAGCATTAATTATTGACCCGATATTTGGAAGTGCCAAGAAAAACCTTGCATTACTGCAAAAAAAATAGTATCGTTACGTAATTTATTTTGTATATTTATTTTTTACTATAAAACAGGCATGTAAAAATTGTTTGAATTTATTTAGCATTTATCTTAAAATCAACTTTATAATAATTACAAAGATTTGTAAAAGTATTAGTAGTAGTAGTAGCACTAATATCATTGAAATAAGACGTTTTATTACATTTTGTAAGCCGAAACCAAGCCGGTGTCTCAGACGATCTGCGTCTGAGCGGCCGGTCACAAGGGCATAGAATCTTGAATCGCTGGCCGACCAGCAGCGATTCAAGTGTTAAGAAGGTTATTTTAAGACTATTATTAATTTCAAAGTGGTTATCATTCTAAGTTTCCTATCTATCGCGTTCATCAAATCGCGATATTCTTTGCTGAGACAATTTTTAAAATATATATAAATTACACAAAATTAAAACTTTTAAAATTTAAGATGTATAATTAATTAAACCAAGTTACACTTTGACACTTTTTTAATTGACGACGAGGAGCTTCTCAACTACGTATACTTTCCCTTTTTTAAATATGCTTCCACATAACTTTTCCAAGTTATTAAGATGTTTAGAAAGAAAAATACATCTCAAAGTTTGTACTCTACATAACCTGAAAATTTCATCCTTTGTGGCGACAAAATTAGAGGGAGAACTGATTTAGCGTATTAATTTTTCTGATGAAAATTGATGACATTCTTTATCGTTCAATTATTTGTAGTAAATATATATGAAATGGCATTATACATTTCTTTGCCTAATACAGTCTGGATGCTAAATCTCACATTCTTATAAATGATAAGTTTAATGCTAAAAAAGATACAGATTTGCGTTTTTTCACATATTATGTTAACATGAAAATGAGTATTACATATATCGAAAGTAACAAAATATATGTTTTTATAAATACTATATAAATCTTTATAAATATTTTGGTACATAGATGTCGGTAAGTTTCACTAGTTGTTGTGAGCTCACGGATCGTTAGATTCGTGAGTCAGTTCAGATAAAGCTGAAATAGTCGTCAGACTTCTGACCGCTCAGAACAAAGCACAGTTGTTAAGGCCGCAACGTGTCATGGCCGTCAGAGTGATACGCGGATACCGCACGGTGCCCCACGAGGCGGCGTGCCTCTTGGCGGTAACACCTCTCTGAGACTTGGATGCCGAGGTCCTAGCGGAGGTGTATGCGCACGTGCAGACGAAAACGGAGGGCGCTGGCCCGCTCCCGGAAGAACGGGAGCGGTGGCGAAGGGACGCGCGATGAGCTACTCCGTAGGTGGAGTTGGGAGTGGTGGACACGCTGGAAGTTTGTCGGGCATGGAGCGGCGAGCGCGCTACCTTGGTCGCCGTGGTCGGGGTGGACCTACGCCTTCCGACATTGGTTGAGGCTGCGGTCGCTTCGAAGAGAGCATGGGCGGCCCTTGCCCAGTTTTGCGAGGCAGTAATGTCTCGCAAGGAAGTGGTCGAACGTGCGAGGGAGGACGACCCGGTTTCGCTTCCGATGCGCCGGAAAAGGTGAGAGTACGCCCGTCTTCTCCTACCCCACTAACCTGACCCTAGGGCGGCGGAGAGGCTCTGTCCGCCCGACATAGGTCGAGAGTGTAGTGTCGCGTTCCGAACACTTCTCCCACCGGTGAGCGGATGGGCTAAATTAGCCCCCGCCCAACTGCGAGCTCTTGCGAGCAAACGACGACGGTAAGAATGCATCCGCGTGCCCGCAGCCCCGTCAATTGGCGTGGGTCGGAACACCGTGAGGTTTTAGTGGGTATACTGGGAGCTTCACTCCCTGGAAGTCCCACATAACCGTCCCGAACCTCCCTTGGTCGGGCGGTATGCGTAACGCATTTACGCGCGTTAAAAAAAAAGTCGTCAAAAAGACTAACAGCGCTAACTTCTCCGAACCCAGCAGCAGCACACTTGTCTCGTAGCGTCAGTCTTGACCTGAAATAACATAGTGATTATGCATCAACTCCGTGTTTTTTCTTTTTTGTCGATAACATTTGTTCTCAACATACGCTGCTAAATTACAATGAGGCCGTAGATGTTAAGCATGCTAGTCCAGAATACTCTGGTCCTCACAGGTATGATTGTTGAAACACAGCAGCCCTGATATACCGGCAGACGGGTTACAAAAAATCCGTCCAACATCCTGACACCTATTTATGTGGCTCTGGAATCTCCATTTTACAAGGCAAGTAGTAAACCACTCAGGGTGTCAAATTTCCTTGTTGCTATATAATAAATGTAATGAATGGAAGCCGTGCCTAATTTTGCGGAGGGTTTTTGTATTTGATTCTTAATCTAGATGTAGTAAATAGGACATGGCTGAATAGAGCGTATCCTTTGACTTTTCCTACAGAAAAAAAAAATTAAATTGATAACCATACTGTGAAAAGTATAGTGAAAATTTAACGTAAGTATAGAATGTAAATACGGTTATAGGTGCGATAAAATATAAACTTAATTAGTCATGAATTTTACTCCTGAATTAACAACGCTACAAGGCGTCATGCTGTCGGCAGACAACTTAAATTCATTTTCGAACTTAACAGCAAGAGGAGGTAAGAAAAATGAATGAATCATGATAATATTTTGTTTCATTTTCACTACATTTTTCTTCTATATTTATTACTTTTAGATTGATTTTAAACTAAAGACCAATTCTATATTTAAAAAAAAGACAATTTGTAGTTTTTAATAGTATGAAATTTCATTCCAGGAAATGAAACTGAAATAGATGAAGTAATTCAATGTTTAAAAAACTTCTTAATTAAAGAAAAATATATTAACGAAAATTCCTTGTTAGATAATAACATAGCAACTACACGAAAATTTATCTTTTATATCATCCTTAATGCTGATCTACCAATACTACAAACCATGGTGGAAAATGATGGGATTGATTTCCTTATTTGGACAATACCTACAGTACCAAAATGTTTAATGTGTGAAATTATGTGGAAATTGCATATGGATAAGTTTGTCAACGAAATCATTGCCTTCTGCTGCCCTGAACTCAGTATAGAGGTGGCACAGTCATTTACAAATCATATGAAGTATATTAATCCGATGGAAAGTGCAGACAAGGTTAAACTTATTACAGCTGCTTGTTACAAACAATTATGCCGTTTAAACTTTTTCAATGTGAATTCAAATTTATTAAATTCTATTTATAGTATTTTCCAAAAGTGTCTGAAATATTTTTCAAGTCCTCCAAATCTTGGAAAATTAAAAGGTCTAACTCAAAATCAGCTTTATAAATTTATAGGAGAAAGTCTTTACAAATTACTTCTTTTGCTTTATGAGTGTTTTGAAGAATATTATGATACTCAAAAATTTCAACTGGAAGAATATGTAGATATATATATGTTAACCTATAATGAAGAAAGTGTTGTCAATAAAAATGATGTTAAAACAACTGAAAGTAGAGAAGAGATTTTAGATTGCCTACATAAATGTCATGAGAATTTGTTAGATATTTCAAAAGAACTAGTAATGGGTGTAAGTGTAGATATATATTGTACTTGGTGTGAATTTGAAGAAAAAGGTAAAAGTATGCAACAAATAATTGGAGAACTTTGTTACAAATTACGTGCTCGGCTTATGAATATTGAAAGTGTCGCTGATCACCCTCTAGTTGAAATGCTGCACCAAATTTCCTGTAAGCCTATAGAGATTAAGGATGTTATTAACACAACCAGCACTGAAGATATCATTGAGAATGTTAAAAATACCCTCGATGGACATTTATGGATTCAGGCATTATTGGTAAAAAATAATTTATGTGAAGACTTATCCTTAATTGAAATTTTAACATCAAATCTGAAGTTGTTGAAGGAAGATGATTATCCTAAATTGTATAATATATGTATTCAACACATTAATAACTCTGTTGAAAATAAAGAAGCAGTTAAACTTTTGGCTATTAAAACTTTTCAATATTGTGATATTGCAACAAAGTATAGTTTTTTAGATCATACTTTTACTGGAAACTGTTTTACAAATGAAATGGAAACTACAGAATTTAATAACATGATGACAGAGATATTTAACAAAGTTATAGCAAGTCCCGATTCAGATTTGTCTAATATTTTAACAATATTCATTCAAAATCCTAAAAAAATGTACCAAAAAGTATTTTCTTTGGCTACTGAAAATGCCCAGCAAAGTGTTATAATGGGTAGAATTATGAAATATTTACAAAAATACTCAAATTATTATTACAGCAAACATGCAGAGGCATGTGTTATTAGAACATTGCAAGATATTATTGATGGTGATTTGGAGCATGAAAAAACTCAAAAAAACTTTATAAAATTCATATCCTTTATGAAAGATAGTAACATTATCTCGGGAGCAAAACTGCTTCTTCTAATAATTATGCCAAATTTACATGCAGCAATGTTGCCAAAGAAATTGACAAAAATTCAAATTCATTTAAAAATGCTATCCCAAGTGTACACATTACAAGAACTGTTGGAATACAGAGCTCCAATGTTGGCTATGATAGCACAAGTATTAGATGTTGTCCGTTGGAAAATTGACACTTTTAATGCACTCGGCCCATCTTGCTTGGAATTAGCAATTGAATTACAAACATCATTAATTAACACTTATGAAAGTAACATTCCAGGTAATAATCTTTCTTAATTTCATATTTTTCTTTTCGCTTAATCATAAGGATAAGAAATTTTGTGGCATCAATAAAAAGAACAAAATTAATTGAATAAGTAATTTTGTGGTTAATGTCATCATTATTATTATTTAACAAAACTAAACAATTTAATGATTTTACATACGAAATCTTTCAGAAAAAGAAAGTACCTGGTTAAAGTCAAAATTACAGAAAAAAAATCCACTTAACATGTACTACTACAGAGTATTATGGAAACAACCTGGGGAAACTTACTTAGAAATATTGAGTGGCATACGTATAAAGCAAGGTATAGATATTGAGAAGCTAACATTTAGCACGTCACAAGTGGGTATACTTCATTTTATTCATTTTTACAAGCCTTTATTTATATTATGCCCCAAGAGGCACCACAATGGTGCTATGCGAAAACAATTGGGCTCTTGTTTTTGAGAATATTAAAGAATATGATATAAGTGAATACCATACAAATTACCTTGTCAACAGATAGCATTTGTTATAGAAATCCTTACACAAAAACAATAAATTAGATGTTATGTATTCTTTCACGAATAAAGAGGAAATAAAATTTTGAAATTGTTTTTGTCATTTAATTTCATATTTTAAGCTGTATTAAAGGAATCCTTAAAAAACAATATGTATGATTATAAAAGATAAAACAAAAACAAGTACAAAAACCTTTGGATTTTAATACAGAAATTTTCCATTATTTTAGATTCTATCTTCAACTGTGTTGAAGGAATGGTATCAATTATGGGAAAGTTTGTCACCTCTTGAAGCAACCATTAAGTTAAATATATTTCTGAATGCTTTGGTTCTTGTATCAACTGCTGAGAAACACAATCATACAGAATCAACTTGGGCATGTTTATTACATTGTTACACAAATTTCTTTCAAACAATACGGGTAAGTGTTTTATTAAATAAAATCAATAGTTTAACTACCTACTAGTAACTGTAAAATTAATTTAATATTATTCCTGTATGATTACTCAAAAATGCTGTTTATCAGTAGTTCACCTTATGAAATACAGCTATAGAAAAACTAGTGGTAGGACAGTGCGTGTACATAAATTTTATATATGAATGTGTATATATTAAATCTCTTAACTTGTACTTCATATATCAAATAGGACTAAGTAACATATAGAAGATATTATATTTTTGTCACCATATGTACAAATACCATGTTCTTAATCCATAATATTTGCATGAAAATTATATGCTAATTTCTACAGAAACAAATAAGTGGCTCATTTTAATTTAATATTTTTCAGTATAAATTTATTTCTGAACCTGTAACAGACAATCATGTGGTGACAGTAATTAATAAAATAGCAATATTAGTGAATTCATTGGACGAGACAGACATAGAAGAATTTCAATCAATATCATTGCCTTTAATAGGTTACATTGCTGAAAGAAGAAGTGATTACACAATTAATGTAGACTGTTGTATAAGTGACAGTATCAAAAACCCGATGTTCGCATCTCTAATACAAAATATTTTTACTGGGCATACTATATAAAATTATCTCCATTAGTTATGATTAAAACAAAATTAATTGAATACAGTCTTTTATTTTTAACGTCTTGTATAAGAAAAAACTATTAAGTTACTAACATAAAATTCTAGCTGAGTTATTAATATTAATTAACAATATTAGTAGTAGCTACAATCAAAATTAGTACTAGTATGTTGTAGTTATATAACAAATATTTAACTTTAAAAACAAAGCACACCTGAGAATATTGACCAAAGCATAAATAGATGAGGAAATTATGTAACAATATTAGTAGTAGCTACAATCAAAATTAGTACTAGTATGTTGTAGTTATAAAACAAATATTTAACTTAACAAAGCACACCTGAGAATATTGACCAAAGCATAAATAGATGCGGAAATTATGTAAGATGGAAATTACATATTGCTTAAAAGAATATTTTGGCTGTAAAGATCTTACACAGTATTTAAAAGCTTTTTAATTAGATTAAACCATATATCATTTTACCAAGTAATTTTACTAACTATGCTCTTTTTTATGTATATACATTGAAAATAAATTTTATTTCTTTGTATTAACACCATGTACAAATTGTTTTATTTAATCAGGTACTATTTTTATGAAGAAGCATTACTTTTTCCACAGTAGTGTTCTAGAGACTCACACATTTGACAGATACTTTTTATGTTCCTGACTAATATTTAATTCTCTAAAATCAGAAGGACACAACTCTCTCTGAAAAATATTGTTAAACACTATTCCTTAATATTGCCACATTATGGCAAAATAAACGAGTAATTCTTAATTGGCGAGAAACCATTCTATAGATTACAGTCATCTATCCAAAAACAAATAACAAAATGCTTGTTGTAGTGCAACACCATGTCGATCAATCCTGATTTATTATAATGTACCCGCACATGAAACGTTAATACAATTATATTCAATTACCTGCTTATACGTCTAACATATTACACTACATCATCTTCCTTTTAAACAAATAATGAGAAAATACATCTACATAATCAAACAAGACAGAACAGTCATTACTACGGTAATGAAAGTGACCTATATAGATAAACTTAATAAGTAATAATAAAATAATGAAATACATAACAAAGCTTTGAACTCAACTTCTTTTTTTTACATTAAGGCCTATTTCTTTTTGGACACATTTCTTTAATTTTTTCCATTGCAACTAGTGCCGGTGGACGTGTATCACGTTTTCTTGGACTGTTTTGTTCGTTACTGTATGACATCACTTGTGTAGCAACATTGTCCTGCATTTCGGGTATATTGCTTTTGGCACTCGACCACTCTACGACCTCATTTTCAACTTCGGAACCGAACTTACGTGAGGTAGATGTCTCAACCGCGGGGGCACTGTGCGAGTTGACCTTTATCAAGTGACGACTGTTGCGTCTGTAACATCTGCCGTTCGAATCGGTGACGAAGTAAGACCTGGATTGCGAAGCGCATCCCTGCACGTGTGCGCGTTTCCGTGAGCCCCTATCAACGACTATCACCTTCTCACCCGCCTGAATCTTAGTGAGACGTCTCGAGTGAAGATCGTTACTCGTTTTAGACGTCGTTTTCCTAATCAATCATTGATCTTTTTTATAATCAGCTGTGTTATCATGACACATCTTTAATTTACTTAAATGAATAGGTAGACGAGTATTAATTTCACGACCCATCAACAATTCAGATGGAGATGTGGTACCATCATGAAGCGTCGCCCTAAAATGTACTAATCCTAAGTAAAAATCACTTCCCGACACAGAGGATTTTGAACATATCTTTTATAGTTCTAACCGTTCTCTCACTTCGCCCGTTAGACTGAAGATAATTGGGAGACGTCGTAGTATGTTCGAAACCCTACGTCTTATTAAATAACGAAAATTCTCTTAACGAATAAGCAGGTCCATTATCCGTAATAAAAGGAATACCATGTTGTAAGAATTGTTCTTTCAAGGCCGCAATAACTGACAGACTTCCTATGTTAGTTAAGGACGAGACTTCCTCGTAATTGAAATAGTAATCCACTAATAATAAATAATATTTCTTGCCAATATAAAATATATGCAAACCAACTTTTTCCTAAATGTCTGGTATCGAGTGCGGCATGTGGTCCGTTTAAACAGTGACGTCTATTCTACCAAACACGTATTGATGAAACCGTTCTAAAGCGACATCGATCGCCAGCAACTCCTTTCCTATCTGTGCGTATCGACACTGTCGCCGAAGCGAACTCAACGGGGCGTCCACGCTGCATGAGCACCGAGCACAGCGCGCGCGCGCTCGCGTCCTCCGACAACAGCACTGGTGTGCTCACCTCGTACAGCGCCAGCACCATCGCGCCGCTTAGCAGCCGCTTCACGCACTCTACCACCGCGTCGTGCGTGCTGTCCCAACACCAGGCACTTTTATTTTTTAATAAACACCTTAACGGGAATACGACATCAGAAAAATTTGAAATATATTTTGACAAGTAATTTACCATGCCCAGAAAGCGTTCCGAAGAAGATTTGTCTTGGGAGTTTGACATATTTATTATAGCTGTTAATTTACTTTTGCCAATTTGCATTCTATGACGACTAAAGACGTGACCCAAATACTTTTTTTTTTAGTTTTCCACCAGGGAGTACACCCTCCCAAGTATGAGTTTATTATAAACTCGTACAAAATTCTTCGGACATAGGATCTGGGGCCTTAAAAATCTCAACTTAATTGTATACTTAACTTCTATGCTTATTTTTTTAACTGAAAGTAAAATATTCACAATTAGTAGGCTTTTTGTTAAAATTTTCATGACATTTTTGTCTCCCTACTTATTAGTTATTTCCGTAGACCCAAATACTTAATTTGATCGACACTAAATTCACAATTTTTACGGTTGGATCTCATACCAACTTGCCGGCCCTAATCAGGAGTGCCTTCAGGCGGTTGTCATGCAACACATTCGAACCCCTAACTACAATGTCGTCTACGAACGAATCTACTTTCTATAGGTCTTCTAATATTTGACGGATTTTAGAGTGAAATATTTCTGAGACGCAATCAATACCGTACGGTAGCCGCAAGTATTGGTAACAACCAAAAGGCTCGTCAACTCACACATCCAATACCCGTTGCGAGCATCCAATTTACGAAACACAGTAGCTCCTTGCAGTTTGGATGCTATCTCCTAGTGTCGGGAGCTGGTAAGGAGCGTGTCGCACTGCCTTGTTAAGAGGTCGAGGGTAGAGACACAGGCGAATGCTACCATCCTTTTTTACAGCCACCACTATCGCATTAACCCACTGGGTTGGGTGAGACTATTCTTATTACACCACATTCTGTCATGCAGTTTAACTGAATCAATAATTTTTGTTTAACACCAATAGGTATTTTTCTAACAGGACAGTTCGTGTATTGTTATCGTTAAACATTTTATATTTACCGGGTAACTTTCCTAACCTATGAAACAAATCATCATACAATTTGATGTTAATGGAAAATATGCGCATGATCATGCCTAATTTTTCACACGCATTTTTACCGAGCACAGTCTCTCAACTGACTAGTAACAATAAATAAATGTAATGTATATAAATTATTTTTATAACTCCACGAAAAATCACAGGCTCCCAAAACAGATATAAAGGTACCCACAAAACGACTGTGCCTTTGTAATATCAGGATATAAAAGAGAATAGTCGCAGCCTAATCTATTGAATATGTGTATTGATATAACATTAAAATCAGGCTCCGTATCTAATTTAAAAACCTCCTGCCTGCCATTAAACGTTAAAATTAAGGATTGCCAATTAATTGTTTTACACTCAAGACAAAAAGGTCATCGTCACTTTCACTTTTTGCTCACTCGCTCGTCGACTTCGTCGGCCCCCCCCCCCTCCTTCCTCCCTGCCCGCCGCGTGGTCAGGTGCCCGTGAGTGCGTATCCGGACTTGTCGCAACTAGTCCGGACCTGTGCTCAGTATTGTGATTAGTGCAATTCAGTTTACATAAGTCCGCAATGTCGGTGTTCGCGAACATAGACTTCGTGCGGGCCGAATTCCCGGACGCCTGGACCCGCTACCAGGCTCGATTAACGAACCGTGCATTACAAGGGTGAGGGCCTCCGAGAGCCTAGCCTCAAAGCTCCTAAGCCATCTCCCCTCATTGTCCTCCAGGACAAATCCGCCTGGTCTGACATATCCAAGTGGATGTCAGACAACAAAATGTCATTCCCCAAAGCGCAGGGCATGTGCGTCCACGTTTCAACCGTGGACAACTACAGGCGAACACATATGCACTGCCTGAAGACAGGGACCTGCGTGTGGTGATCCGGGGCATCCCCCTGGAAGTTTCCTTTGACGAGGTCGTCAAAGACCTCGAATCACAAGCCATCCCCGTCATTGAAGTGCGGCGGATGACCAGTCAGCGGACGCG
The DNA here is from genome assembly GCA_018245475.1 of Pharmacophagus antenor. Classification (NCBI taxonomy): domain Eukaryota; kingdom Metazoa; phylum Arthropoda; class Insecta; order Lepidoptera; family Papilionidae; genus Pharmacophagus; species Pharmacophagus antenor. Next base: position 29,595 of record DWQX01000975.1, read on the forward strand.
TAAAGCGATTCCGCTTATTCCGGTGACACTCCCACTCACTCCGGAGGGTAAGGCAGTGGTTCAACATCAGGTGCCTGTGCAAACTCACAGCTCTATCGGTGAAGTTCCCGCACAAGCGTTCGATAGTTGGCCAGTGTCATTGCTGCCATCTGTACGGGCACTCGGCCTGTAATTGCTTCGCCCGTCCCCGGTGCGTTAAATGCACTGGGCACCACGGCACTAAGGAGTGCACCCGCACTCCTGATTTACCCACCCCGCCCAATCTACTATCAAGCCGACGAGGCGTCCCCACCCCCCTCCTAATACCCAACCCTTGCTTTTTTTTTTGAATCGTTCCCCTTGTCATTTTTTAACAAGGCCTAGTCAATTATTTTCTTTTATTTTCTGTTATTTTAACGCACATACTCTTTCTTCTTTAATATTCATACTTATTTTCTCGCTTACTCAAGTTCCCCTTCATACCTCATCCCATTTCCTTCTTTCCTACATCGCGCTTAAATAAGGTCGAAAACTGCCGTTTATTTATTTGTTTTATAATCATTATGTCACATTTTATTACATTTTTATTCCTTTTTCTGTGTTCTATTTCTTATTTCTTTTACAATTTTGTGTTTTATTTTCTGTCATTATATCTACATCCTTATTGTTATGTCTTATTCCTATTAATTGTTTTACGTACTACATTTTTGCAGTACCTTAAGAATGTGTCTCGGCTACTATCCTCACCCATAAAAGACGCGATGTTCCATTCACTGATTTCATTCCCTAATATACATTCACACTCCCAACGCTTTCTTCCATACTCGGACAGCAGGTTAATAGATGGGACACGGTTTAAACATAGCGCCTGTTCCATTACTCAAACGTATTCAGCCTAAGCTTCCGCATTTTGAACGAGACAGGACACTTCTCATACATAGGTCGCCATTTATCCTTCAGGGCCGCGTCCTTGCCCAACTTATCCGCTCTCTCGTTCCCTTCCAACCCCGCGTGTGCTTTCACCAAAAATAGTTCCACTTTCATCCTTTTCTCTTGCGCTACCTTTATGTTATATTTCATTCTCAACGCTAAGGGGTGGAGGGTGTCAGGTCTCGCCACGGTTTCGAGAGCGGATCTTGAGTCACTCAGTATGGCAGTCGACTGAGATGTCCCGCTGGCCGCGTACCCCGTCACTTCCACTAAAGCCAGAAGCTCAGCCTGGTAAATAGTGCAGAAGTTTCCCAGCTTGAGCTTTTTGGTAAAAGTCTCTACAGCGTCCCGCATTACGCAGAACGCCGCACCCATCTTACCCTCTATACGGCTGCCGTCGGTGTAAATTTCGGCAGCCATGGTGGGAAGCTGCTCCACTCCGGCCCCTCCATCCAGGCCGGAGAACTCCACACCAATATGTTCAGACGGGTGTGGAAGTCTCTTAAAGCTAGCTGACACTTCTAGTTCTCAGTCTCCCAGCACTTGCCGCGAGCGGCAACTCTTTACCTGAAATAAAGAGGCCGCTTCTTGGATCCGTAGATCCAGAGGAAGCTGCCCGGCAAGCATTAGGGCCGAGTTCAGCGACGCGGTCCTGTGGGTTCGCACAATCTTTTGTGCGAAACCCCTCTGGACCGCGTCTAACTGTTTTCGTACCAGCAGCTTCTTAGCCGCTGGCCCATACACTCGCTGCATACATAATGACGGGCTTCAACACCGCCAGGTACATCACCCTGATCACCTCCGGGTTCAGGCCCCAAGATACTTTCGCGGCTCTTGACAGTTGGCGATAAAGCCCTTGGGCTTTACGGCACATGTTCTTCACGTGAATGTTGAACGTGAGCCTATTGTCAACTGTCAGGCCTAGTATCCGGATTTCCCGAGTTAGGCCCAAGGGTTCACATCCCATGCTCAGTATTGGGTTGTCATACTTCAGCTTATTAGTTAGCACCATCACCTTCGTTTTGTGTGGTGCAAACCTAAGCTTGTTTCTGACCCCCCAACCATGAACATCGGCGAGAGCCTCGTTTGCCTCTCTCTGGATCTCCCCGGTCCTCTGCCCGAAGAAGATCAGCACGACGTCGTCTGCGAACGCCTGGCAGTGTGTCCCGCGATTCTCCAGTTCAGAAGGTCCAGAAGGTTGGGCCACCGATGGATCCCTGCACACACCTCTTGGTGATCTCTCTGGCCCACTCAGCCCCCGCGTACCTAACGAACACCTTGCGTTTGCTAAAATAGCTATCGACAAGGCGTCGCAGATTCACGGGGTAGCGAGTCTCGGCCAGTGTGCACCGTATCGCAGGCCACCAGGCATTATCGAAGGCTCCCTCTATGTCCAATGATACCAGCACGACGATCTCCTTCTCCTTCAGCCTCGTCCTGATGTGTTTGATCACGCCATGGAGGGAGTCTACGGTCGACCTCTGCGGCATGAAGCCGTATTGGTGGTTGCTGATATACAGGGCAGAGTACCACCGGATCCTACAGTCCAACATTTTCTCGAGGATCTTGCCCATTACGGGCAAGAGTCCTATCGGTCGGTAGGACTTCGGGAGCGTGTAGTCCTCCTTGCTATGCTACGGCTGCCCGCGCTATGGCGTCCCACCTTCTCCGAACGGGGCACTCCTCGTCAAACGCCCCGTGGTCCCACCGGTCCAACTTCGCCTTGCAACAGTTCCGGCAGGAGGGAGTTTTCCCTAAGAGGACCTTGCAGACTGCCATCGCTGCGGCGAAGGAGTCTGCAAGGTCCGAAATGCTGGCAGGTCTGAACGAGGATCCGTGGGGGCGGCCCTATAAAGCTGCCTGCAATAAACTGCGGCCAGTGGGGCCCCCTCTCACAGAATCCCTTGATCCAGGCCTGCTAAGCGGTCTAGTTAAGGAGTTGTTTCCCAGTCGGGATGCGGAATTCTCGCCGCCGTCCATGTGCCGGCGCAGGAATACCATCATAGAGGGACCGACACCTTTTGTGTCGGAGTCCGAGTTAGAGATCGCGACAGCGTGTCTAAGAAGCAAGGGCATTGCTCCGGGACCCGATGGTATCCCTGCGCGGGTGCTGGGCATCGCGGCCCCGTATCTCGCTGGGGAACTGCGGGAGCTGCACGACGCGTGTTTCGCGTCGGGTAGCTTCCCGAAGAGTTGGAAGACCGGTCGGCTGTGCCTTCTCAAGAAGGACGGGCGCCCGGCGGACTCCCCGGGGCGTATCGCCCCATAGTTCTTCTCAGGGAGGACGCCAAGATGTTTGAGAGGGTCATAGCTGGCCGGATCTTGGACTACTTGGCCTCGGGGGGGCCGAACTTGTCGGAGCGCCAGTACGGTTTCCGTACCGGTCGCTCCACAATGGATGCCCTCTCGAGACTGAGGGGTCACGTAGAGGAGGCGGTTCGCGTGAGGGAGGTGGTGTTGGCG
>DWQX01000976.1:0-32947 GCA_018245475.1 Pharmacophagus antenor
GCACTAACTTTTGGAGTTTTATTCAATATTGTAATTTTTTCAAGGTGGTCTCAAACTTTTGGCCGGCAGTGTATATTACTTTTAAAAAAAAATTAACAATAATCTACAATTTTAATAATTTATACGGCTTTTACTGTTATCATAGGATCTTCATTAGAATTTAGTAAAGAATCATAATTGTATTTTCAATATTAATGTTTTAATGTAAATATCATTAATATTTTTGCGTGTAAACATACACGAAAAATGAAATATACAGTTACTTGTATATGTAATAACTTTTAGGTATTAAATGTCACTATTTTTATATCGATAACCAAATAGTACAATGGTAAAATAAATTATTACATGTTAAAAATTATTTGCGCAGTAATGTATCTCACTGTAAATAAAGTAAAACAATTTCAGCAATTTTTCTATAACGATTCAGAGTATATGTAAGCTTGATAAAAATATTGAAAAATAAACATAAAATTGCAGTAAAAAAAAATTATAAAATTATGTACGGTCAGCCTCGCGATGAGTATATTTACAGTCATAACTTTCCCATTTCTATATTGGTATTATATATACACATACAATAAGAAAAATACTATAAATCAAATTGCAAAACGAAGCATCAGTCCTGTGCTGTTTGCCTCTCTTTTGTATCTTAATTTAAAATATCTAGTGTGTAATTTACAAAAGTTTTTACACAAAGCCTACATAATTATAATAATTACTTTACATTAGTTATGTCCAACTCATAGTCACTGGTAGGCCAAAAGCATGATGATCGTTGACTAGGTGGGCCGTAAAACTCATATGTAATCAATTTGAATATCAAGAAGAAGGCATTTTGTTGTCAAGTGTAGCCATAGCATTTCTATGACATCATTTCAAAAGATGAATTTGGCAATGTCAACTGGCAGTATGCGATTTGACATGTGCTTACCTAAAAAAAAAATAACCCGAAACTGTTGGAAATACATGAGAACTTAACACATTTTCAATATAATGGATTTTAATAACAGGTATAATCAGATATCTGACATCTTAACTAAGTTTACAATTGTAGTGTGAATTAACTGGCTGAAATAACTTTTAAAATTGGGTCCGAATGCGTGCCTGCGTCTGTCAATCGCGATCTTGAGAGTAATTTGTGATACTAAACAAACCAAAGAAAATAATTGAAAACGCTTTCTTCAAAAACGGTTTATACCACGCACATAGTAGGTATTATTTGGATGTTTTGAAAATGACTTTAGCCGCAGGAGTACGATCACTTACTTGACATGCTTGCTTTACATACTTTTACAGATAAGATCAGCACATCTTTATGAAAATAAAAGTACTGAGTTTGAGGAGACTTGGTACATACACAAGATGCATCATAAAATTACGATATATAAAAAGCCTTAAATTAAGAAAATAAACACAAATTCGTTACTTTATAAGTGAGTGTTTGTTTGAGAACGCTAATCGCCAATTTCCGAAACCATAGAACCGATAAAAATAAAACTTAGTACGTATAAGTATTTTTTCATGAGGTTTTTATTATCCAATTTATTATAACCTACTACCAAATGACGGTGTAGAAACGCATAAACTTCTTTACATTCAATCAATTTTCTTAGCGATAATCGGTACATATTAACTATCCATTTTCATAGGTAAGGATGCATTAATATTTGCAAATCCTGATAAGTACATAACCGGAATCCACTTTAATTTTTAATCGATTCAATGATTATTCTTTTCATGCAATAAGTCTAACTTCCGCATAATGGTAAATGCCGAATTTTAATCACCATGTCTATCGATAACAAAACAGAAGCTTCTAACATCAATTTGAAGAAGCACATTGTTTTGAATCGCATAACCTCGAAAACCAATCAGTTTTGTCAATCAATTTGTGCTCGTATAAATCGCGTCGAGAGCGAGCAGACGCTTATTCCTTCAGTCGTCTTGCCAGACGCGCGCCGTCAGTTTTCAGATATAATTTCACGCGGGACTTTCTTAAGTAAAGTTAACAAGAGTAGACAATATGAAGATATTAATGCGAGCGGATACTCATTACAGCATCGCAGTTAGGAATGGTGAATATGAAAAACCAAAATACACTTTCTCTCAGGTTTGTACACCTCATTCTTTATTCTATATAAGATGCTTATAGGGATTACCCTATAAGCATCTTATATTAAAAAGCATTGTAATATTAATTTGAAATCTGTCGGTCTGCCGTTCGGAAAATAACCATTGACTTTCATTTAAAAAAGTACTTGTGTACATATGCAAAAATGAGCATATACATTTTATTAGTTGATAATACAATTTAAATTATTTACAAAAATAAAGTACAAAACACATTGCACTCCATAACATGCATTTAATAGGTAATAATAGTTGTAAAGCATATTGGAAAAACGTCTTACGTTAGCGATGATCATATTTAACATTTTGGCAACATTTTTTATCACATGGAAATGCAAATTGCATAATGAATATCATAACTAATAGTTATAGAATATATTATCTAATAATTATATTAAATCTATCAAATCAAAATAACCTTCACACATTTAAAAAAACACATGGTCCTATTAATGTGTTCGTTTCATAAATTTTACATTATCTAAATAATTATGTAATCAAATATTAATTATTCATTTATGAAATAATGATACGATAGCAGTATTACAACTGCATAAGAAATGAAAATTAAAGAATCTAAAATAAATAATACTTAGGAGCTATGCATTTTAATAGCTACTATGGTTGATATTTACTACATGTGTAAGTGAAAACAATCAGAGTCAATGATTGCCTAAATTGATCGTGGGCGGAGCACACACACCCTCATTATTGTCATGCATTATTCGAGTACTATGATACCAATTAATTTCGTAAAAGGTTTACTTATTATTGTTTTAAAATAAAAACAAGTGAATTGCCGCAATAATTCGACTTACATAAAATCTACAAGGCTATGTGTCGCTTAAGCGGCATAAGAAGTTTTGTAAATTTTTTTTTCATGTTTACTAAACAATGACATGCTGTAAACATTATTGTTATAGCTAACTTATGTAGATTACGTACCTCATGCACTACATAAAGGTATAATATCAAACGACTAAAAATACGTCAGCTTTTATAGTATTTTAATAATTTTTATCATACATAACAAACTATCATTCAAACATCTATAGTTATAAATACTAAAAAACCAAAAGCAACAAATAAATATAAATTTCTTACGTACTCTACCCTCTTACGAAAATGCATCAATAATTAAAAAAAAATGTTAATAAAAATCAAAACAAAGGCTAAAACTGGACGATTATTAAAAATCAGACTGATTATACAAATCGTATATATCAATTATAATAAATCAAATAATCACAAACTTCATTATAAACTTAATGTATTAAATATGTACCATGTACAAAAAAATTTTTAGGAGTAACTATTGATGAAAAAATGAACTGTAAAACACACAAAGGATATGTAACAAAAAGAAATTTGTACATGCATTGAACCGAATCAAAAAAATGACAAATATCAAATCAGTATGTATGTTCCCTATCATGCCTATTTGAAATCACTACTACGTTATGGCTTGTAAATATGGGGCGGCAGTACGGACAAGAGAGCATTCGTTGCATATATAAACTGCATCAGTACAATGTACGGCCTCCCACCCAACCAATCATGTCAGCCTATATTTAAAAAGCTTGGTTTGTTACCATCCCTCTATATTTTCGAAATATGTGTATTTGTTTTTAAAAACACACTATTGTTTAAAACTGTTACTGATCGTAATCCATGCTGTCGACGAGATCCATTTAGGCTAATATTGAATTTTGTCACTAGATTAAGTATATATAAGACAAACTACTTAGCTGTGTGTGTTTATATTTACAACAAAATTCCAAATTTCTTTAAAAAACTTAATTGAAGATTATTTATGATGTGATTGTACAAATGGTTGCTCGAAAATATTTTTTATAATAAAAACGTGCTCATTAGGTGGTTGGTTTTTCGTTTTTATTTTCTCGTTAATTTTTAAGGTTTAAAATTTGTATAAACAGTTTATTTTTATGTTTGCATGCTATGTATATAGCAGCAAAACATGTGTGCTCAGTTTTTTTTATGTACCATCTGTTTTAACTATGTTTTATGCAATAAAAATACTTTTACTATTTTATTTAAATTTTCAAGAAGAACATGGTTGTGGAACCAATATTTTTTGCCCAACAAAATCATTTGTGAGAAATATTTACGAGATTGAAGAGAAATTATGAACAGGTACAATGTCATGCACCCTTAGATTTCTTACTGGACCTACTGCGAGTTACACCCTTTCCAACAAAAAAGTATAAAGAAAGACGGATCACTTGGTAAAATGTTATGAACAAAACACGAAATTTAATTTGTTTCCATTTATGTAATGATATAGGTTATATACTTTTATCGGTTTATATCTAAATTGAAGTTAAATGTCATAAACCTAATGTTAAGGCGTAAAAATACTCTGTAAATAACATCTCACGACTAAAAAAAAAAAATTAAATTCACTTATATAATAACTCAATACTTGGCTGGATATCGATAATTAATTCTCAAAAGTCAAAATAACTAATTGATCAAAAATAAAATTATTTATAAATTGAGGGCATTATCAAACGCTTTCTTATTGTTAGCGTTATAAAAAATGCTGTCGAGTAGTAGAAGTTTGAAGACGAATATCTTCATTCAATAGGTTCTACGAGAATGAAGCGGTGTGCCCGTGTGCAACAATAATAATATTATTATTATTGCTGGCCTAATTTTTTTTAATTAACAGATATGCTAACCTCTAATTTTCTCGAAACAAGAGAATAAGTACTTACACCTCTTTCCAAATTAACGGTCCATATAATGATAAATATCGTGTCCTAATGAAGATGTAATAATATTCTCTCTATATTTTAAATATTTTATGAATAATTCTAGGTGTTAGCTGCAGTGGCGGTTTCCATGGGTTCCATGATAGTAGGGTTTTCCTCTGCTTATACTTCACCCGCCTTAGTTACAATGGAAAACAGCACTTATATTTCAGTGACTGAAGAACAGGTAAAATATACTTTAAAAAAATAAGGCGTATATATATATATATATTATTTTCATGGTTTACTTTAGCTTTTTTTCATATGAAGCTTAACATGGCTATTAATACTTGATTGACTGCTAAATAATCGATTTTTAATAAGGAAAAGTGGATCTCTTCAGTTCGGATAATTTTATTCTTATCTAAAATTAAGGCTTAAATACGTGAGCTTAAAACAACATTAATAATTTCGAAATGCAATAACTGTTATCCGTGTTTAATACTAGTCAAAAGTTATTACATTAAAATTTGATGCATTTTCACTGTTTTACTATAATTTATTATGGCTTAAGGTACAATGAACATACTCTAGGTATTTTTCTAAATGTATTTTATACAATAAAGCGATCACATGTGCGGGTACACTTGATGATTAGTGTTATGCTTTTAGTTAACAATGAACCTAATATGAATGTTTCACAACCCTGCATTGTAATCAATCTCGTTACTCTAATTACGGAATAGGTAATATTAGAACATTATTGCTTTTTTAGTCTCTTGAAAAGGACACTTCAAATGAATACATAACGAACAATTACATCGTATAATTTCTCAGTAGTCTTATTTATAACAAGACTGTGAAACTATAGTTATTATAATTACATTATAACCTTTTCAGGCCAGCTGGGTTGGAGGACTAATGCCATTAGCAGCACTCGCAGGGGGAGTAATAGGTGGCCCTCTGGTAGATTACATAGGACGCCGAAAAACAATATTACTTACAGCTATACCTTTCTTCGTTGGATGGATTTTAATAGCTACAGCAAAGGTAGTACATTTAGTTTTGGCAGGACGTGCAATTTGTGGATTATGTGTTGGTATTGGTTCCCTGGCATTCCCCGTATATCTTGGAGAAACAATACAACCAGAAGTTCGCGGTACGCTCGGCCTATTTCCTACTGCAATCGGCAATATTGGTATTTTGTTATGTTATATTGCAGGAAAATACCTTGACTGGTCACAACTAGCTTATCTAGGCTCTGCACTGCCTATTCCATTTCTAATACTCATGTTCATGATCCCAGAAACACCCCGATGGTACATATCAAGAGGTAGGACAGAGGAAGCACGTAAAGCACTACAATGGCTTCGCGGTTTCCACACTAAAATAGATAACGAAATTCGTGATATCGTCTTAACGGACGAAGAAATCGGCAAAGGTTCTCCTGTCGCTGAAATATTTAGTTTAAAATACGCGAAATCTATATTTATTTGTTTAGGCTTAATGGCTTTTCAACAGTTATCAGGTATAAACGCAGTAATATTTTATACAGTTAAAATTTTCAAAATGTCAGGAAGTTCAATTGATGAAAATTTATCCACAATAATTGTGGGTGTGGTTAATTTTATATCAACCTTTATAGCTACTGCTCTAATCGATCGGGCTGGTCGCAAAATACTCTTGTACATATCTTCAGTTACAATGACTGTAACATTAGTAGTATTGGGCACATTCTTCTACGTACGTGATAACCTTAATTTGGATGTTTCCACATTAGAATGGCTTCCGCTTACTAGTGTCATGATTTATTTGTTAGGATTTTCTTTAGCATTTGGACCTATACCTTGGTTGATGATGGGAGAGATTTTACCAGCAAAAATCAGAGGTGCTGCAGCATCAATATGTACAGCCTTTAATTGGTTATGTACATTTACGGTAACAAAAACTTTCCACAATATTATAGTTGGAATAAGCCCATCTGGCACCTTTTGGCTATTCGGTGCAATTTGTTTCATTGGCTTATTTTTTGTGATAGTTTGTGTACCAGAAACTCGAGGTAAAAGTCTTGAACAAATAGAAAATAAAATGACGGGTAGAAAAAAGATGCGAACAAGAAGATTGAGTTCTATAGCTAACATTAAACCATTACCTTGTGGTTGTTAATAAATTTGGTTATAATTGTAAAAATGCTTTCAATGTAATGCAGAGTACTATAAGCTTATTAAGTTTAAAGTTGATTTGTATGAAATTAGATGTTACTTAAATATATCTTAATTATTAATTTTAGCATACCGTTTATTCATATTCTGTACGATAAATCATAGATATTCATTTACGTGAAAAATGTAATTATAGCAAAAATTTAAAGAAATAGTCGCAGCATGTGTCTGTATATGTTATGTAAGTAATATATGGAACCAACATTAAGGTGTTATTTATTTGTTATTGTATCACTTGTAGCTTGTGTAGTATTATGCATACCAACTATAACAGTAACAAATTCAAATGCATATTGTATCATTATAATAACTCTAAACAAAGGTACCTACTTCAGAAAGGTCTATTTTCTATGCAAAGAAAAGAAGATCATTAGAAAAGTATGTTAACTACTTTTCTTTAGATATATAATAAGTGGTTGCAGTGACTTAACATGTTCCATGCCAAAGTGTTCTTAGAAGACTTTACCTTAGCATACGTGTGAGGATTATAATTATAAATGGACAAAATTTTTTGAAAATATTATTATTAACAATTTGACTTATTTTTGATAAGGATTAAAGTTGTATGTAATTGTTTTAAGATTAAAGTAATTATTTAAGAAAACATGCAGTCAAAACTTTTCCAAAAGATACTTCAGTGTCAGTTGTATACGCCCCATGTGGCATGGAATATGTTAATGCACAAAATGTTTTTCTTCATATTAACCTGTACTGGTCAAAACATATATGCCATATGTAATTTATTATTAAAAATAGCTTCTAAACTATTAAAGCAAGTAAAGACAAGATCTAAGCATATGGTAGAAATTTAATTGGTTTTATATACACTTAAAATTCACAGTAGAAAATTGAATACTATAATTTCTTAGTCCCAGAGCCAGCTAATCTATTATTATCACAACAGTAATAAAAATATACTTTTAAAAATAAGTTTAGATCATGCTCTTTATCCTTTATCTTTAATCTAGACAAAAAGTAACTTATTATTATGTACCATATAATCTTACATACATGTGAAGGTTTTGTATCAATATAAATTTAGTGCAGTGTTACTAAACCAATTATTCATAGCAGGAACCTTATAAGTGAATAACTCCATTGTTAAAGAGAAATACTTTCTATAGACTAGTATAAAGGTATATTAAAAATAAAAAAGGTATAACATAGCTAGTCTGTCTCTATGGTGCAGTTTACCTACCACACTTCGCAATATTAAGACCCTGGGCTAAAATTCCTAGCCTTATGAGTAGTGGAGTCTGTATGGTGGTAGGATATTAGAACCCGCCTGGCTATTTACTGCCCTCAATGTTAATGTGCTGTCATAACTGAATTGCTATGTTCCAGCAATTATTCATGTGAGAATCAGAGTATTCTAGCTGAGCATGCATCTTTATCTACAGCCTCATTGTCATTTATCATAACGTGTAAATTGAGATCTAGGTTAGTTCATTGTCCTTAAAACAAAAGGTTGTAACCTACAAAAAATCAATAAAATTCTAGCATTATACTTTTTAGTGATATGTGAGAACATATTAGAGATTAATTAATGTAATAGAGCATTTACTTTTAATTAAAACATATTTTCTCTATATCCTACACAAAGATATAAGTTATGATAAGCTGTTTCTTAGTTATGACAGAGTTCCTTATACAGTATACATTATAATTACAAGCGCAAACTTAATTGTTTAGAAGAATAACCTTTAATGAAGATAAATACGAAAAAAAAAAACTAAACGAAACTAGACGGTATATAGACAGTACAAAGATATCTCTAATTGAATATAATTTAAGGTTATTTTAGTTCATTTGTATTATAAAATTTCATATCTATTACAACTACTGAATTGAATCAAAAATTTAAAATAAGCCAGAGAAAAACAAAAACTACAATGTATTTTATAAACTTTCAAAAGTACGGATATTTGACAAAATATTGTTTAAGACAGCAAATAAAACTATAAAACTATAAAAAAATAAGAAGTTTGTTTCATTACGTTTAAAGTATAAATAAATATAATTAACGTCTAAAATTTACTTACCCATTACCTGAACACGACATATAGCACAAGTATCACATTCTACATCCCAACTCCACATGGCAACTGCATTCCACTTCTTAAGCATAAACATTTTATCAGATTTTGGTCCTTCCCCATCACCACGATCTGGCACCTCACAATCTTCTCCAGACATACTAATTGTAAACAAAATTTAAATATTTTTTGAATTAGTTTTGTAACTCGTAATAATACGGTTAATACTTGTTTATTTACATTATACGTTTACGGAGATCGATATCAAAACTTTTTACAACGTTTTTAAAATATAAATCTTGAAGCTAAATACACAAATTAAAAAATGTTACGAATTTTTTTAATATATTTGATAAAATTTTATGCGTTATTATAAATAATAACGCATAAAATGCGGTTAATTTATTAAAATATTTTGACAAAACTTCATCTTTAAACAGGTTTCAGAAATGTAATAGCTATGTCAAACTGACAAATATCATTCATTATGCTTCGCAGTAGATGCTTACCTATTTTTATTTATATGTAATAATATAGATCAGTTCAGTTCATTGTTTAAAGGCAGATAAAGGACATTCCTTAATAATTGGCGTTTTATATAGAAGTATCATAAATATGATTTGAAAAAATATTTAAATAAATAAATAAGTAAATCCGCATTTTCTTTATGTACTTCCGTAGTGTACGTAAATTTAGCGATAGTTTTTTTTTTAAATTGACACGACTTTGCTGTAATTAAAAAAAAGTTGTTCATTCCTCTAAAGATTTAGTTTCATACTTCGAAATGTTTGATATTTATGTTACTGTGGGAGATGTTTTAAGTTTCAAATTTTATTTTATTTTGAATCTTAGAATAAAATCATATAAACTAGATAAAAGGATACTTGAAAATCTAAGGGTTGAAAACGGATATAGAAATAAAAAAATGTTTATTTATAAAGTATTATAAATTAACCATCCATATTTTGGTAACAGTTACATATTAAGTTAAAATAGGTTTATAAGCAGATTGTTTGCGAACAATGGTTTTTAAACGATTAATTTTTTTTTAATATTTAGCTTTAAGTTGCTATATTGTTACGCTGATTATGAAAATGTTCATGAAATTAATGAACCATGTTATTAGAGATACAGTTTAAATTACTAAAATGTTAGGCAGTTAAGAATACACGTGGGTATCCAAGCAAAAGGGTCCAGATCTCGGCATTTAGTTTCTGAGATATAAGCAGTTTCATAAAGTTCGGTAAAAGATTGCTGTTTATCATTTCTATAGATTATTAATTAATGCTCAATTATCTACAAGTTTAACTTAATTAGTAATAAATTACTATAAATGATGTTCTAAATACTACAAACAAGTGATTAAAAGTTTGTTTTTTATTTTATTTAATCATTGAAAATGCTTTTTCTTAAATCAAAACTTTTCAGTTTCACATACAAATGTCTGATAAAGAAAATCTGACAGTTCTTTAATGGTTTTTTTTAATCGTTATTATCACGACTATTCTATATATCGAATCTAGTCTTAATACCCGACTAAAAGACCCATTTTCCTTGGACACCCAAATATAAACACATTTTACTATTAATATATTATAAACTGCTAACAATCAATCCCTAAATATAGCAGCTTCCGGCAAATTACAGCAAACAATTTTACAAGTTTGTATGAATTAAAAATTATTAAGTAAATGGGGATTTTTCTTTATTGCCTTGAATAAATTTTCACAGAGAAAGATGATCAACAGTATTTTTTATCATCATACATTACCTGATATGATCTTGTTATGTATAAAAGTGTGATAAATTGCCTTTCCATTACGACTAAAATGTGCCTACAATTCGAAATATACACTTAACTGTTATGTAAATATCGAATATTTAGGAAATGATAGTATTTGTAGGTGTATACCTTTTATATATAAAAAAGAAGTTTGTTAATAATTTTGAAAACATTTTTAATGTAATACTTACTAATAACTCTTCTTTCAGGACTGCGTTCTATGAGAACTTGATGCTCTATTTGTAATATAGCTTATTGTCCTCATATCTTATTACTTTTTATATTTATATTATTGTATATCCGGACTGTATTGGAAATATTTTTAATTTCGATCACTTAATAAAATTAAAAATATTTTATGGTTTATGGTGTTAATAAAATTAAATACATATATATCTGCATATTACTAATCACACAATTAAATAAGTTTTGTATTTATCGGAACAACCTATGCACTCTTATCACAATAGTTATCACGAGTAAATAAGATGTTCATCATACTTATAGCTATATACAATAATATTTCCTTATAACGAAAGAAAAACACTGGCAAATTAAAGATCTTATCTAAAACTAAAAAATGCAATATAAAAAATTGGGAATTGTATCTTTAATAATTCTTTATAGTTTTTGTCCGTTAATAATCCGCTTAAGATTATACTGTATTTGTGTCTTGTCATTAAAAATTAAAAACTATAGGTAACGTAAGTAAGAAGGGTATGAAGAATTGCAGGAAGCAGTAATATAAAACTGACTCTCAGTGTGTCTACACCGCTGAAACATCCCAACTCTTCGATTTGTATCTGGTACCTTACGTTATAGGGAAATCTGCAAGCATTTTCTGAAAATTTCAGTCGCTAAATTTAGTAAATTCTACATTTCGAACATATATAATAGCTTCCACTTTTAGGAATACAAATAATCTTTGCAGTAAGTATTATAAATTACCTGTACAAACAGCGCTCAAAGCAGTAGTTGCGACCGATGACTGTACGGAAATGTAAAAGGATGGACAAGAACTTATTGTCCAGTATGCATCGCAAGCGTTTTGAAGACTTATTTCGACATTCCCACTTGACGCCAACATATCGCATGTAACTACATTCTCGTCGTAGCCCGAAAGACTAGCATTTCGTCTGTAAGTTAATTTATTATTATATTCACGAAAATTTTACAGATTTTTAATCATTTTAAGCAAAACATTTAATATCAATTAATAAAAAACTATGTATATTTTTCTTTTTTTATAGGTTAGGGAGAAAGTCTTTTCGCATATATAGTATGTATGAACTTGTAATAAAATCTCTTTGGCTATACCATTTGTATATCTCTGATTTTGGTATTATTAAAAAGTTTTAACTTTATAGAAGACAAATACAAGTTAGGAAAGTGTAATTTTCATTTGTTTTTCTTATTGTTAAAATGAGTGAACCTAATGAAGAAATTCAATACATTTTAAAATTTCACTACAAAAAAGGTATAAACGCAACACAAGCCGAGAAAAAAATTTGTGTTTATAGACCTAATGCAGTATCAGTGAGAGTAGTGCAAATTTGTTTTATGTAATATTCAAAACATATTTTGATATCAAAGAAGCACGTCGCTATGGTCGCCCTGTTACGGACAAAATTGATGCCATTTTTGTAAAATTGGAGCAATATCGGCATATTAGTAGTTACGATGTAGCTAGAAAACTGGGAATTGACTACGAAATGGTTTTGGCGCATTTGAAAAAAGCTGTCTGCACAAAAGATCTCGATATTCGGGTGCCTCATAAGCTCACTGAAATAAACCTAATAAACCGTGTACTCATTTGCGATTCTATATTACGACGTAATTAAACCGAACCATTTTTGAAGAAACTGATAACTGGTGATGAAAAGTGGATCACGTACTACAAGAATGTGCGAAATGGATCGTGGTTAAAGGCCGGTCAGGCTTCACAGACTGTGGCGAAATCCGGGTTAACTCGCAACAAGGTAATGCTGTGTGTGTGGTGGGTATGGAAGGGCATTCATTATGAGCTGTATGGAAGGCATATTCATTATGAGCTGCTACCGCCAGGCAGAACCATTGATTCTCAACAGAATTGCGAACAAATGATGAGATTAGGGCAAAAAGTTGAGATAAAGCGGCTGGAATTAATCAACAGGTGTGTCATTTTTCACCATGTAACACTAGACCTCACACATCTTTAGGAACTCGGCAAAAATTACGAGAATTTGGCTTGGAGTAGAGTTTGCCGGGTTAACATCACGAATGGACTGCCAAAACCACTTGTAGCAGTTTTTTGATCAGAAACCCTAAAATTTTTATAGCAATGGGATCACGGCCCTACCTACAAGATGGCAAAAAGTTATCCAACAAAATAGCACCTACATACCTTAGACAAACAGTAAATAAACTTTATGAAAAAAAAACCTTTTGTATTTTTATATAAAATGCAAACAAACTTTTTCCACAACCTAATACATATTTTTTTCTAACCTTGGTAGTGTAACAAGGCGCGAGTAACAAATGGTTAAACTGCCTACTCCGGCGCCGCTGCGTGAAATACGGATTTTTCTGCGGTCATTGTTTTGATAGAAATAATTAGGGCTCAGAGCATAAAAATTAATGTAACCAGGTTCTACAAAGTCTTCAAATTGTCGGGTTCCTGAAGACGAGTCGAGTGGGTATATTGAACCACACGTTGGATTGATTATTCTTCTACCAGCTGTAATTAATATTTATGATATATAATGTGTGTATTTAGTCAGTCTTTTTTTAAGTTTATTCAAAAGTTCAAAAACAAGAATATATATGATTAACGATTAATGTTTTTGATGATGACACACTAAATAATCTAATCAACCATAAACTTACTTTGAGCAATTCTCTCCAATAGTGGGTTCATAGTTATTTCAACATTGGTTCCTTCTGTGTTAAGGGATATAGTTTTAACATCATTGCGTACATCTCGTACTAAATTCCACAAATTGTCAAACTGATTTGTTGCAGTCGCGAACAAAATTTTTAAATCTAGAATACACCAGTAAGTTGGATAGCTGTGGTAGATATTAAAAGAAAAAAGCATATCAGACGTCATACTCACCAGGTACAGTTTCGTTCAAAATCCTTGTTTGTTCCAATACTCCTGGTGTAATTTGAAAATTACTGCTGTTAAGAAGGAATAGTAATACTGAAGAATTACCACCAACATAATTGGTAGTTTTTTCGCTTTCTAATTCGCTATGCATCATTATACGGATATTCGTAAATGTTGATTCCAGATTTACACCTGTGAGTACTGTAAAAATATCACCAAGAAATATTTTGTTGTAAATACTGTAGTTCTTTCACACTTCGATTATATCAGCTATAATACGATTTATAATTGTACAGAACGTAATGTAACAGGTAATAGAACTATATTAAAATCAGTCCTGAAGGAAAATTTGCACAGGCAAAAAGTCAATTAATTATCCATAAATAACATAATCATTATTTCTTGGTCGTGTCACGAATTAAAATATTTAAAGAATTAATAATTTAACATTATTTAGGCTGTCTATGTATATTAAATTTATGTAATAATATCACCTATAAAAAATTGCTCATCTTATAATAAATAGTTATATTCTTTCAAGTACACTTACGCGTTTGGTGTTTTAACATTGTGTAGTTTGTATGAAAGTCTGAAATTGAGAAAGTTTTGTTGATGATGACATTTCCGTCAAACGCACTTAACAAAGTCACACTTGATCCGTATTTGTTGACTTCAATATTGTCTAGAAGATAAGATATTGCTGGGTACACAGCCTGATATTGCCATGTTGCATCTAACACTATATACAAATTGGTTTTAAATCGATAGTCGACCGACGTGGCTTCAGTTGTCATGCAATTCAAATCATTCAAATTGTTTGCTGTAAATTTAAATTTGATTACTTATTGCAGTTTACTATAGTCACATGTATATACTCACAACTACGTATATAATAAAAATGTGTAAATATGTATACAATAAACTGTAAATATTAAAATATGATAATATTGATAGCCAAATTTTTATTGTTAAGAAATATTGTAAGATAGAAACTTTATGTTAGAATTTAATAATGGAAAGTTTTCAGTACATTGTTATTAGTAGCTTACAGGTGTATGTCTGAAAGTTAGTGACGGCGCTATTAATAAGATCTTGTAAGCCTCCAGTGATGGTTCCTCTTAAAGGTATGTTAGTATCTAAAGCCGCTGCAAAAGTGTAGGTTTCTGATACCAATTCTTTAGCTGGTATATATTGTTGAATTAAGTTTTGACGGTTACAGGCTCTAAGTTCACTGTTATAAATTCCGTTCTGAAATACAAAAAAATATATATTATCACTATCTTGTGGATTCATGATGTGTTCCTTCTATTTATAGTGAATTACCAAAACACAATAAAATAGTAATAGAATTGTTACAAGTTAATTACCATTATTAAAATAATTGGTTATTTTTCATAACTGGCATAATTAGTATTCGCTTTGCTATTGTCAGGAAAACATATTGCTAGCAACAAAAATACAACATCATTTCATCTAACATTGGATTAATGTAATCTAGCAATTACAAGTTTATACCTAAGATCCAGATTCTGACTTTAGTGCGGAGGTTGTTAATAAAATAAAAAATATATCTTTTACCCTTGTTGTGTAATACATATCCAATAATTGGGACAGTTTTGTAGTGCTAGATATTCCTAAAACTGAGGACAAAGTAGTGCCCAGAACAAATCCGTCGATGTCTCCTCGTATTTCAGGATCGGTCATCTCAACATTGACACGACTGTGCAGCATGTAGTATCTAGTGGCCTGTGAACTATTCCAATTCCCTGCCGTGCCAATAGAGATTGATGGATTGCCTCTTTCTGTTCCTTGAATTAGTACAGCTTCAGCTAAATCACCTAAAAATATTTTTGAGATATTTTTAAACTGTCATATTTCCATTAAGCAGTTTAGCTATAAACTATTAACTTTGATAAACTTATCCTATGTTAATAAAAAAAAATAGTTACGCAGATTCTTCACTTTTATTAAAAGGTGTTGATAAAAAATCGTAACCATTCGACGTATTATTTTAAATGAACGAGGAATTATTTGTAAAAACATAATAAACTAAATGAGTAACAATTAAAAAAAAAATATTTAAATTGTTTATGTTCCAGTGTCTTGATTTTTACCGGACAACGTAGCTGGATATATAGATGTGACACTTTGTTGTACATTGTTATAGTTAAGGAAACTGCTCTTAGTGAGTTCTAAAACTGGCACTTGTTGCGTTTCTGCCCCAGCTGCTATCCCCGCTATAAGATGACCAGCCGAAACAGCACCCCATCTTGTATTCACCACACCACCGAGTAATGGACAAGTGCTCTGTCCTAGCACCTGGCGTTCTGGCTTAGTGTTAGTCATTAAGGCATATTCAACCTCCTCATTTGGATTAAATTGTCTCGTTTGACCATTTTTATTTTTTGTTTTACTAAAAAAAGATAGTACATGTCAAAAGTGTAATTATTAAAAATAATTTATCAACAGAATCCATATCATAATTTGACTGTTAATCTACCGATATAATAATAGAAATATAGATGTATATATATATTGAACAATAAGGGATTCAATGGTAAAAACAATTTATCTAATTTTTTTTTATTTTCACTTCAAGATTTTTATCGGTTATTGTTACACTTAACCTCGATTGCACCGGCTGTTAAGTGACAATAAAGCTGTTTGAGACGCTGAGGCGTTTTCGTCCAGAATATTTCTAGCTCTCACATGTATGAATACCGGGACACAGCAATTCTGTTATGGCGGCAGATTAACATTGAGGGTGGTAGCTACCCAGGGGGATTTAAAAAACCTTACCATCCAGACTGCTACTCCTGTGGCCCGAGAATCGAACTCTGGATCTACGCTTTACAAGGAAAAAGAATAAACCACTGCGCCACGGAGGCAGTCAATGGGTGTTATAACACTAGTTGCTCATGGCTATACACAGTTTTGTTTGCATCTTAATGTTCAATTAAATTATTCAAATTGTACTTACAAAGATGGTAAGTCAATTATTTCAACATCATCTTCAACAAGAGAGATATCTCTCGCAGTTCTCAGAGCTCTATATTGGGACAGTTGATTACAACTATTTTCATTCCCTCGTAAACGAGCATCTACCGTCGTAGACAGCATATAGTGTAAAGCACACTGCAATTTTAAATTAACCTATTATCTGTGTTTGGATATTTAATACTTACGTTCGAATAATAGTATTATCAATAGACAACTTACAATTTAATGTTAGAGATGTTATTATAAATTGTAGCCATATTATAAAATAGAGTGAATATAAATCATAGGAATTTTATTTGTTTAAAAACAGGAAATTTGTGAAATTGGGTTTTTAATTTTCGAGCCTCTCTTTCTATCTGTTACATAAGATGTAATGATTTTTAAGATATACGAAACATACTTTTTTATACGTTTTAGGAATTACAAGCTTATCAAATCTTCTTAATTACCTTTAACTCAGAAGTCAGGGTGTCATTGCTAAGTACTTGTAAATTTCCTGGAATAATTCTCGTAAGAAGTAATCTGTGCCGATAAAATGAATGGAACGTAGGTGCAAATGGAAGAATAGTTGATGAAGCACCTAAATTTACTTCTGGTTGATGATATTCGATACCGTCTTGTCTGTAGCTGAAATAGTATATTGTTAAATAGTTATTATTTGAGTAATCTAAAGTTATTGAAATTTTATTTAACGTTACTTTAACCAACTCTTGAAATAAAAAGACATATCACATTTTTACAAGAAATGAAGAATCTTACGTAATCAAAAATATTTATGAAATTGAATTACTCGTAACAACAGTATCAATACTACTTTTAATATCAAACTATATAATAGAAAAAAAAACCTTTATCATGAAATGTTAAAATTATGACAGTAACACATATAACTTTTATAACAATTACACGATTAATTAAATAATATTTATTATCTTCAATTCCTTTACAACATCTCCACTTACCCGCCTGATAGGGGTGCATGAAAATAAGTAAAAAAGAAAAAAACAATGTAAAGAATAAAGAAAATACAATGATGAAGATAGTGACATAGTTGTATCGGACTTGCACCGGCTAGAACCCTCTTGATGTTCCATCGCCCCTTGACGGTATCCCACCAGTGCTGGCCGCACCGTGCGGCCCCCTCTCAGGGGGGGATGAACCTCCCCTAATCCCCCGCCCTAGTCTTATAATATATAACGAGCCTTCTTTTCTGGACTCCTGAAGGCCTAGAGGATTAATTTGTGTAAAGATTTTGTTCTCATTCCACTGGCACCTCACCCCTTAAAGTGGTCACCGCATTAACAATTTTCCTTTCTGTTGTAGACTGCCTATTATTATTAGTATTATTAAAATATCACCGTTAATGTGATGCATACAATAAAGTTAACTTAAAAAAAGTTTTTCATTAATTATGTGAAACTATATAATATTCTTTAATATCGGCATAAACACCTATTAATTTAGTAAACTTACGTGCGAAGTAATAATACTGCTAGTTGTCTGAGATCAACGTTCACGTTAGGGTTGTCTTCGATCTTGCGAATGATGTCGATGAGTATTGGCATGGTGGTGGGAGGTAAGTTATTTCTATCTATGAGTCGGGGATCTATATAGCATTCTCTTAAATCTGGTGCTAAGCTTGACTGAGCAGTTAATTGTGCTTGAGCATAAGATATCAATATTACGACAACTGCCAGGTAATAATACATCCTTGATCGAACTGCCAGAAAGAAAGAGTAAACGAAATTTTAAAATATCATCTACATTCTATACTTCTTTGAGTTATTACAAAATCGATATCGCCTTCATTATTTGATAAAATACATGGTACACAAACTTCTAACTTTAAAAATATAATTAAAATAATTATTCTAATTTAAGATATTATTGTTCATACACTCGGAAATAATAAAATAAATTTATTTATCGATAAACTGCATAAAATTAAAGAATAAAAATATTAAATTTTTTGTTAATATAATGTGTTGACTTATGTTATTACCAGAATTATCTTGCGATACACGTAATGACAAATAAGATAAAGATACGAGAATAAGAATTGATGACTCGTCCATGGTATTTGTCGTTATAATAATACGACATCGATAAAAACAAGGAGTGCCTAAGATAAATGTTTTGCTTCTTTAATAACACTAAAAATAAACTAAAATAAACGAAACGTATATAAATATTTGTAATTTTTACAAAAAAGTTGAAACTCCTTAAACAGAAGTTTGGGCGACAGTGATCACTTTCCATCAGATGAACCGCACGCTTCTTTGCCTACTCCTTCCTATATATTTTTTTTAATTCACACTTTATTTATAATCTTTCTTACAAAAAAAAATTCGAATCATATGAAATTTTCACTGATATTATCAGGTTTATAATTTACGACTCTTTTTTGGGTATAAAAAGAACTTTTAAATTTTTGATTTATTGATTGTGAAACAAAAGATAAATTTAGTTAATTTCAGGGGTTCTTCATATCATATTTATTTTAGCTTTTTATACTAAGGGTTATTTCGATAAGTAATGTAGTTCGATAAAATTTATAGTACATGCGGGACTAAAAGTATGTTAAATATAAATTTATTTTACGATTTGTGCTGTCTTATAAACTAGCAGAAACAATTATCTTCTATTACTTTACCGCACCTAGCCAAAAAAAGAAGGTGCATATATAGTGGTTCTTTGCAGACAAAACATGAAAATTTTCGTTATAAAAATCAAATATAGTTTTTCATAATGAAAGATGAAGAAACAGAATGCAATTTTAATACTTAAAAGTATAAGTTTCAACCATGTATTTCGAAAACTAACAAAACCATATCTTGTAAATTTATAGCGCAAATATTTTTCCGGGTACTACATTTAGAATACAAATTTAAGTGCTTATTGTAGTCATTAAATATTTGCTGCAAGTACTGATAATATTAATAAATTAAGGAACCTTGATACTCGTAGTTAATATCCGATATGAATCCGCTTTCACCTTTGTCACTTAACACTTAATGTACGCATGTGTTATACATACAGTATGCATTAAACACTGTATTATGGGTTCATTATGCCCATATCCACTTACAAATAGTACTTTATTAGGGAGCACAATACAATTGTTAATAGCAAACAAAGAGCACAAATTGTGACGCGCCCAACGTGTACCTAGCCAAGACTTGTAAAATAAAGGGCAACAGTTTTCGTGATAAGATAATGAAAGCAGGTCTAGATAAATTCGTAACGGGCGACAGGCATACGTTGTATAGCGCTATCTGAATTTATATCAGTTTTTTACTCGCGATTACGTTGATTGTGTTGTAACTTCGTATGGTTATTAGAAGGCTCAATTAACGAAAAACAGAACACCTACAACTGACGATAAAAAGGAACTGCGGGTAAAAAAAAAGATTAATCCTTAACTAATTGATTCTAAAATAATGTTTCCTGTTTTCCTAACATATAATTCTTAACATATAATTTATTGTTTTATTTTTTAAAGGTGCAACATCAAAAATTTACTACTAAATTGAACCACTCTGTATAATTCTAATGCGTGGTTTCGAATAATAAAGAACTAAAAAACATACGCCTCAAATTAGTAACCTCCTTGTGGTTGGTTAACATGTTTTTGTTAATTTTATCATCACTGCTAAACAGCAGTAAACACTGAAATGAAAAGTCTTCAATAGAAATGTTTTAAAATTAATAAATTATTACATTTTTTTTAATTAAAAATCTGGCAACGATGCCAAATGCTCTGTTTGATGTCAATGGCTATGTTACTGTAAAAACTTTCTTTTAAACCAGTTTGCAAATTAATGGCGAAAGCAATCTCACTTAAACGTATGTATGTCAATAAACAACAAAAATTCTTCTTAGTTACTTAAGTCTGGTGTTGAATAAATAATAAATGGTAAATGTATTAATTCATATTATTCTCGTCTTAAGATTAAAATGTATACTTTTTATAGCTAATAAGCAAAAAAACATTTAGAAAATATATACTACCTAATAACACTCTCAATAAAAATATCGACGAGGATGGGATTCGAACCCACGCGTGCAGAGCACATTGGATTAGCAGTCCAACGCCTTAACCACTCGGCCACCTCGTCATATGTTGAATTGGTTGTATTTTTGATTCGGTTTACAAATAAGTGTTACAATTTTTATTATTTTATTTCTTTTTTATTAATTAATTAAAAGACAGATATTTAACTCATAATCATTTAAAAAAAATGACAAAAAACGACACTTAATTGACTTATTGAAATTAAATATTAGTATTAAAACTACTATAATAAATTAAAAAACAATGTTTTTATACAACAACAAATAAAATTTTTTTTTTTGTGACAGCGCTATCTATACAAAAACATTAAAACTATTTCTGGCCATTAAATGTTATCAGCGTCATCTACTGAAAAATTTACTTCATTAATTTTACATTAAATATAACATCATAGGTGGCGTTGAAATCGAAACATTAGTTTAAGTTTTGACGCATATTGTTTTGTAGTACTGATCCAGAAAAAGAATGATTTTACTTATCTATGTTTTTATCGACTTTATCATAAGCTTACTTCAGTCTAAAGCCTCAGCCATTTAGATATCTACTTCATTTGGTCTAAACTTCTTTTACTATGCAAAAGTCATAAAAGTGCATTAAATTAAAAAAAATATATTGTATTTATAATGTGAAACTGCTTGACGTAAGGTACTTTATTTATTAATTGATAGAAGTAATATAAATTGGATTAATTTTAACAGTTACTTGCCCATTCGCATAAATTGATAATTACATTACCATCTTGTTGCGGCGATTGCTATCTCTCGGGGAAATTACGATTAAATTCAATTTGCCGTGGCGTTTTAATTAATTTTTAATTAGGGATATTAGAAAAAATGTATGACAATTAAACTAAAGATTTTAGAACATTTCATTGACTTTTCGATTTTTTTTTTGTAACATTATTAAGCTGAAATTCATTAACATTATACGAATATGAAAACCATATTCGTTTTTACAATAAAAAATGTTATAAAGTATTACCGATTGTTGTTATTTACACAATAATTTAATTATATCTATTAGTTTGTAAACTCTCACAAAAAAAGCAGGCGTTATTAGTTTTACGTATATCTGTATATGTATCTGTCTAGTAGCATTGAAACCCTTAAGAGATGAAACCGATTGTGATCCAGATAATTGAAAAAATTTATCAAAAATTTGAACATTACCAACTTTTTCTATTTTGAGATGAGATTTTAATTTTATGTTTTAGGTCCCTCAGTTTTTTGTTATAAAGCATTAATAAATATTAAATCAATAGATTAATTGACAACATTAATATTTTAAAAAAAATTTGTATACAATTACACGTGTTCTTCATCACAAATAAAGAACGTATTTTATTTGTGAAAAATTCAATTAATGAGCGATGTCGCCTTAACTAATTTTTAACACTGGTCACAAAGGAGAACTATTTTAAAAATAAACTGTTCCAAAAGTGAGCAATATTAGTTTAGATAAGAACGATGAAAATGCATAGTTCTATAATGTTGAAGAGTTATTTAGTAGTAAGTTATAACTAAGTGTAATAATAAATCGAGAAAAAATACATGTATGTACTAATTTTAATCGTTATTTGTCCAATAGTTTCACATCTTAGCGTTTTAGAACGGTTTGTAGAATTTTTGTATTTAGTTAAAATATTAGTGAATAGAAAGTGGTCCCCTAATTGTGAACGTGACCTATCGTTGGTAAGATCGTGGAGTATTCATAACTTATCAGCGCGTACTCTTTAACTTAATTGTAATTACATATAATATTCTGTAAGTTTTTTACAAGACTATCCAATGCGAATTGTAAAGTCATAGTAATAATATTATATATTATATAAGCTGTTGGTTAAATATGAGATGATCCCTTCTGTAAATGAATTCAGTAGCGATGATATTTACGGATTAGGAAGCAAATATTAAGTCATATTTCGCTTACAGAGTGTTCTATGAAATCTTTAATACGAAAGGAATCGAATAGTATTAACTCTTTAATTCCGATCCAAAACTAGATTAATATCAATTTATATACTACATACAGCTTAGTCAATAAAACGATTTCAAAATCAGGATAAATGAGTAAGTAGCTTAGATAAAAAAGTAGTAAATCCACCCAGACGCGTTGAAACGATTGGGGAGCAGGGCGGGGGGCCTGGGGTCTGGCGTTCTCTTCCGCCGCGACAAGACCACAGCGTTATTGAAATATTTTTAATTTACAACAAATTCTTTGGACGAAATAAAGCAATACTTCACGAAATATTTATTGGCACATTGCGCAGTCTACATTTAAGATCAACGTTGAATTTGTGTTGTGAGTTTTACGAAACTGATATTATGCTTATAGTAAACGTTGAATAAAAGGCATATAGTTACATAAAAAATATATGGAAGAGATTATTAAAATCTTTACATATTTATTTACATTTTAATTAAACAAGCAAACAGAATATAACAAATAATTAAGGAGAAAAATATCAAATAAAAAAGAAAATACAACATTAATTTTAATTTTATTAAAACCAAGAACTTTAGAGTAAAACTGAAGCTAACTGTTTTAAATATTGAATCCGAATAACTGTGTAAATCGTCTGCAATAAGCATTTCAGATGTTAACAGAAGTGATAGCTTTGCAAACGGTCCCGAAGCCGTACGGATCGTTGCACAAATCAATGTAATGCAACACGAAACCAGTCAAAGGGAAGGATTGTCTAGACTAGACTACGCCCAGACGAATGGAGTACGGGTCTTTGATACAGCAATAAATTGAACAGGTAAAGAATTTTTTAAATCATTAAAAACACACGATCACCATATAATTCATGTTTAACAAAATGAAATCTCCAAAAATTTTTAACTTCAAGATTTTATGTAAATTTAATATATTGTCTTTGTATTATAGAGCAAATATAAGCATCCTAATGAAATAATGTACATTAACTTTTCGCGAATTG
This sequence comes from Pharmacophagus antenor, assembly GCA_018245475.1. NCBI lineage: Eukaryota > Metazoa > Arthropoda > Insecta > Lepidoptera > Papilionidae > Pharmacophagus > Pharmacophagus antenor. The sequence goes on from DWQX01000976.1 coordinate 23,993, forward strand.
TTATAATTAAATTAGAGATATTACTAAATTATAATCTTTTCATAGTGGTTACTTATTATAAAACAACATTGGCAACAATACCAAAATTTGTGCACACAATAAACTAACTTTCCACTAAATGATTCTCGACAATAATATAGACAAATACGAAACGGCAACATTGAAATTTACAAACAATTATAATACCAGCTATGTAAATATACATATTGCCTTTTTCATTAGATTACGTATTTAAAGACGGAAAGTCAAAAATTACTTTTATAGTAATAAATTTTGTTTATACATCGCACATTTTTATTTCTAGCTCTGAGCGCACTCGTGTGTGCGAGTGGTTGCACAAACAATAAACATGTTTCCTCAGAACATAGCGAGCTACCGCTTTGTGAATAAGGGAGCGTCACGAATGCAGTTCCCTGAGCACACACTCCAGTACAACATAGAGATGGCGTGCTGTTAAGTGTATTAGAAATGCTAACTAGTGTGGTCGTTTTTATCTATTACAAATGTAACTTTAATAATTATTATATGGAAAAATTGTTTTCTTATATTAATTAATATCCTTCTTAAAAGTATTTTCTCATAAGAGGTTTTTATTTATTATCAGGTTGAATTTATTAAGTGCTAAACGTTGGTTTTTTCTTTTCCAACCAGGTTCTGTAATCTAATTATTAGGCAATACAAAGTAGAATTTAACAATGTTTCCGTCTTTTATATGTTCCGTGCTTCAACACCTTCCTCCTCTTAACAAAGGAGCCATATAGATAACTAAATGTCATCTATAGTAAAAATTGTTCTAAATTCGAACAAATATTTTGCTTATACAGTTTACAATTGATGAGAGTGCCCGTCGTGGAGTCGATAACAAATGGTGTTGGAAGTAAAATATTTTTTTTTTACAATGGGTTAACTTCTGAACATAATTTCACAAGATGTGGAGTAACAATGAGGCTGATATAACGTGTAATCGCCGGGAATACTCGCCAGAGTCATGGGAGCCATCCCACGTTTACTGAAACGTCTACTGAAAACCAGCTATGCTGCAACTAGATAGGCGGGTTCGAAAAAAAAACCCAACCATCTAAATCCACAATAGGTATAGCCCCGAAACTGTATCAGCAAATTCTCTTTTAAAAGGCATGCGAATTAGTCGTTGTCCCACAGAAGCAGTTGGTAAATAATTGAAAGAAAATAATAACTTTAACTTAACTGTAAAATAAAAACACAACTTATTATTTGTGAATATACATGTTTTAATATTAAGAAGCTAACGAGAAACAAAGATTTTTGATAAATATCAAACGTAGTTTTCAAATTTAATAGAGATATGTAAATTTGTTTTGAACAATGAGTTTTATTCGCATGTTGATGCCAGAGACATAGGGTGAATGACATAGTGGGTAGTCTGGTACATGCGCAAACACTGTAGCTATGTATTACGCGTAAAATAGAATTCGTTCAATATAGTCGATGTTTATTTACGAGATATATCGAAAACCACTTTTCAATATAAATATTTTATATTTTTACGATATAAAATATTCACGTCAGTATTTTATAGTACCAGATAATATAAATTTCGATAATACGTTAAAATTTCTTTCTCTTACTATAGCTTCTATTGTTATCGTTGTGAAAAAAATAAATAAACGTTCTGCTTTGTTACGTTACATACGACTATAAATAAAGAAATAAAATAAAAGTTTACTACAAGGTCGTACTAAATACCGATCGTAAAACAAATATAAAACCATCTAATCACATAAAAATAATTCTTATTTCAAAACGTTGATATACTGAAGGTGCAATTTGTGCGAACAAATATAGACGTTGCACCGCACCAACTCGATTCCGCCGAGGGTGTAATTAAACTATAATCTAATTGCTTCCTGATTGCAAAAACAGCTGCTCCAACCTGTTCATGATAAATTAAGCTTAAAAATTCCATTACTAAAATTTCTCCAGTAAGAGCATATAAAGAAAATTCTTTAATTTTTAAATAAATATAAAACAAACTTTTATGCATTTTAAACTTTCCGCGATCTGTGTACATTATAATTTAAACTTTTTCGGGACTATATCGCGTAAAAATTCACAAGGTAGGATACCTAATATTCCTCGACGTTTCGGTGCGATCTCGCGCCAGAACGCGCAGCGCCTTATAGTATATAATATTTTTTTAGTACATAATATTCGCATACATGGCGATAATGGACAAAAAGTCAGCATAAAGAAAAAACTTAAAATGAGGAAAATCGTTAGCGATCTATATTCTACTGATTGATCCAGTTATTACGGAAATCAGAGTTCTGAAATAATTTATCCTTTTATTTGTAAATTTAACACTAGCAGATAATGTACAAGAATAAAATTATAAGAGTTACCATAGATAAACAGAATATAGAGGGAATCTAGTACTAGATACTTGCGGCTAATCTTTACAATAATCTGTGTTAATAAACTTAAAGCAATAGGGCTCTCTTTCATAAGGAGTCCAGGTATCCCTCTACTATAATCGTATTGGCCAATCCGTATACAGATTTATATTGGCCACAATGATTCTAACACTTTCATAAATATGATTGATATGCAACATTTTCAATCTGGTTAAATTCCATTATTTTGCAGAATGGTCTTTCTCTCTAGCAAAGATTTCATTATATGAGGTAACTGAGTTTGCAATCAGTCACCTAGCCGGTGCCCCATAAGCACTAGGAACAGTTTTCATTCAATAAGTTAGAGAGAATTCCATTATTACGTCTCATAACGGAGTTAACAAAAGAAAATTCAACATATTGAAAGTAAAAATAAGGAGATAATAGTAATAATAAATAGTTTACATTACTATTTGGATGATGTACAATACTAATGTTAAATAAAAAATGATTATTGCACTTTTTATTCAGATTTCTTCATGATAGTCTTCATGAGCCAAAAGACGTCAACACCTCCCCCGTATATCTTTCCATTTTTTTGTTATGTATCAAAATCTTTACTTCTTCACGAACGTACGTACCTTTAGTTACGAAACTGTCTTCGTAAACTTTTAATGAACCTCCTCACTTCAAAGTTAGATTTTACTTATAGTAGACGAAGTTAGTTATTTCTCCGTCTTGTAAATTATTAGTAAAGCAATTATAACTTATTTTCGCAATATCTAAGCATTGTATACTTTATTTTTTTGCAGTACGTATATGCAATAGCTGCAAAAAGTTACATTACTTAGGTTAGAGTTCCGTTTGTAAATTTAAATATGTAGGTCTGAATAAGAGCGAATAAGGTTAGGATAATCATCTCAACATTGTTCTTATTGCGCATTATTTTTACCTTTGTTTATATACATTTATTAATTCAACTATGTTGAATTTCATTTATTACTTAATTATGGTTTAGTAAATAAATTCTAAAACTAGTGAAATACATTTGTCACGTTTTTTTATGGACGCACGTTTTTGATGCAGCATTTTTAATATGTTTAATCAATAAGTTCACTTATATTATCGGTATTTAATTACTAAACAGTACATGTATTTTATTTACGAATATTCCACATACAAAGTCCTTTGACAATAAAATATCTATTAATTTGAAACATTTATAATAAGATATTTGTAAGTTTTAATACTAGACTACTTAAAGAAAATTTGTTTCCTTTGTTCTATAAGTCCGTACATTTTCGCAATCTGCAGACTCCGCCGCAAACACAATGGCAGTGCTCGACTTATTGCGGCTTTGTTATATTGCTTTGCCTACAATACTAGTAGGTTATACGAGGAGATGAACTTATAACAGAATTTAGAAAAGTCAGGTACAATTGAAATATCTTTATTGAAATATGTATATTCTGAAAAATAAGTAGTAAATATCAGTTAAATATATTACAATGAAAAATTCACTATTAATCATGATAAAATCGTGATAAATATGCTTTCAATTCATATAGCAAACAACAATCTTATATGTGTTGAATTCATTGAACTGATTTCGATCCATTCTTTTAACTTCTCAGTCAGATCCAGCATTGTGTTTATTCCTCTTAGTTACCACTCTTAATTTGAATTTACAATCAGCCAGCTCAGCTTCTATGATACCTTCATCACGTACTCGTAGATATCACAAGAGTTTGATTTAAGGAAAGTTAATATTGGTGATAGATATTTTTTTTTATTTCAACCATGCATACTCGTATACTATTATATGATACGATATTAACAAATTTACTTTTCTGCATTTAAATTAGCTCCGTATAATGTAAGACACATTGTGCATAACGATATTTTGGTAAAATAACGCTGCCTGAATTTATTAGTATTTAAGTAACGTTATTTTACTATAACCATTATCATCGCACTGTAACGGCATTTTAATTATGGGGTACCATGAGAACTTACACCTGTTACATATAAGGCGAAAATTACTAGCAGTTACCCAGCAGTTTAGATTGAACTTGTCTTTCTGTTGATAGGTATAGAAACAAATTTTCATTCGTTTTAAATTACGTTGCTCAACATAACTTTGTATAACTATTAATAATAAATGACATCCGAAGAGTTTTATTAGATCATATTATATATAAGCCTACTACTACTACTACTACTACGTACTCTATAACTCTGTAAGTACGTGAAATAAACATAAGTAACGTAATATTAATATCAACCATGTTATATAACACATTAATTCTAATGTGTTAATTATATTAAGATTAATTATTATGATTATTTCTCGTCATGAATGATTTGTGAATAGTTGAATTTCTTCGTTGATTATGAAAATCTTTTTAAAGTTGTTTGTCATTTATTTGTCACTTAATATTAAATAAGAAGTATCCGTGTGTAATTTTTTATATAGTCTGTGGCACAAAATATTTTTGAAAATGTAAAAGGTGTAGTACAGTTCTTTGATTTAAAATGGCACAAAAGCGTTGTAGTAAAAAATTGCCTACAAAATATAAAAATATTTGTTGAATATTTTACTAGTCGCAAATAGCAACTATTCAATAATAAAAAAATTATCTTACCTGTAGGTCATTTCTGCTTATCAAAAGTTTTTTTTACCAATGGCTATTTGAAGGTATTTTTACGGCTTAATAAAAGTATGAATTAAGTTATGCAGCATGTACATTTATGTGTTCAGTCTATGATTGGGTTTACCGCTGAGCAGTATTTATTTTATTCATTTATTCACATTGTTTGAAAACTTAATGTCATGTTGGTACGACAAAATAGTCAGTCTCTTTTCTTCAGTAAGTTCATAATTTAAAGCACCTTTAAAACTGAATCACAGTAGTTTAGAAAAGAAATACGCGTTTTTTTAAAAGAAATCTCATCACCAATGAAACAATAAGTATTTTTATATTATAATAAAAGAGTTTTTACGGAAAAGTACGACTTGGTAATATTTTAGAAAAATGGTTACACCTTTCCCATAATTTAAGAGATCAGCTCTAACTTCTAAATTGCAACCGTCGATGAGTGATGGTGATCTTACCACTACGTTAACTATGTACTCGCTTGTCTACGTTCCTTATAAACAAAAAGTTTCTACAAATTTCTACATATATCACAAATAACAAGTACAAATAAAACTAAAATAAACTCTGCAGCTGCACGAGCTCAAATTTAGATTTGTATTTCGTATAAAGCGCTATTGATATTATAATTTCATTTCTAGACGACAGATAAGCACATGCACCTACTCGATGCGAAACAAACGTCTTTGTAGGTATTCTACATACGTAATTTGCATACATATAGATATTACACCCGTAGATCGCTTTACATGATTTATATTTAATTTTAATAATTTTACGAAAAATCTCAGCCGTAACAAAAATGACATTAAATGTATGGGTATTTATAGAGATGAATAATTATTGGCATTTTCTAAATATTGACTGTATGTAATACCAACTAGTTTCATTCTGTTGCATGAATGAAATGAATAAATATTCTGTAAAATGGAACGTTTGTACTCAAAAGCCAACAAGTATTTTCACCTTTATCGAGTAAAATAAACAAGGTTTTTAATCAAACCGTCAGTGCAAAGCTTTGTTGCCGGATGACCTGACACGGTAAACACACTATACCTAATATGTGAATATCTCTTCAATCTGTGCAACCTTTGATCTTTTGGTATGCAAATTATGGAAAAATATCATCCGCTTTAATCCAAAATGCTATACTTGTATGCACAATACTAAATATGTTTTATATATAAGTTCTGTGAGTATTTTTAATTATGAAAAAACATTCTTCCTCACTCTATTATGAGAACATTTATATGTTTAAAAGCTAGGTATATAGTTAAACATATTTACAGTTTCAATAGAGGTAACGACAAAAACTACTACGATTTCATATTGTGGAAGATAAAAGGTGATGAGAACATCTGCTCAATTGATACTTGTGACATGGCGCAACGAAATGTTATACAGATTCGGAAAATTATTAGAGCAGCAATTCTAATTCACCGTACCCATTTACAATAGATCACATAAAATATCTCTAATAGAACCGGTTCAAATATCTATCCAGAAAATAGTAAAACAGAAAATTTCGTAATGTTATAGTAAATAAGTTGTCTTGTTTATAAACTTGTTACTGTTATTATATGAAAGCTAATTTTATATATATTTCTTTATATCTATCTGTCTTCTTTCCTGTCTTTCTATTGTTATTCTTATGATAGATATTATGGTTATATCGCTGTTACTTTTTAAAGAGAGGGAATGTAATATGTGACGGGACATAATCATTAGATGGACGCTATTGTTTTCGCATTCCTATTCATTGTTCGTCTAGCTTTAACGAACATATTTTCCTTTTTCATTATACGTTGGCTTATTATGTAGGCGCGCAAACTATTGCAATTTCAATTATCTTTTAAAAACATTTTTAGAAAATGGTAATACTTAGTCTATTATTTAATAAGTGTAATTAATATATCACTGATATAATGACAAAAATTAGTAAATTGTACGTGAAACATTTAATGTTGTAGGTATATACATATTAATAATAACTATTTACCATTTTAGGTGAATAATGAAATTCAAAAGTGCTCTGATTAAAATTTTAACAAAATTGTTTTAATAGATATTGTCACAATTTTTAAAGTATATAAATGAAAATAATATGTTCTTAAATAATTTTAACATGAGTCGTGAATAATAGTTTGCTTTCATATTAACGTTTCATTAAACAGCTCAGAAATACACAATCTATCAAGGTACACAAATGCACGTACATATTACGCTTGATCTGGTTCGAACATTAAAAGTGGGGCACAAGATAAAAGCTTTTTGATGAATTTTGTGAGATAAGCTTTCAGTAGAATGAAATACCAAAAAGTACTTCGCTTATTCAGTGCGCTAAAATAATTATAGAAATATTTGCAATCTGTTCAATTCTCTTTCGGAATTCGTCTCAAAATGAAATTGATTTTACATTTTAAATTTTTTTTGTCTTAACACAAAAAGAGAAATCCTGCATTTTAATCAAAAATAAGTTAAAATATTGTACTGGTTAATAGTAGACATCTTTTGATATTTAAAATACGTAGCGAGAAAAAGTTAATACATGTTTTCTAAACATAATTAATGCACTAATGTATTCCAAGATTATGAAATAAACATTGTCAAAACTGTTTAAGGAAATATTATATAAAAGCACTATTCAACATATATTTATATTGTTAGGTATGGTAAGATGAATGAGTTACTATATGTGAATTCAACACCGAACTAAACATTACATGTTTTAATCCTTTTGCTATCTATCAATCGCCTACCCTTATGTTTAATCTTCGTTTTCTTTTCCTAAGTCTTCAGTTCCTTAGATCAAATAAGTTTTTATACGCTTTACGTTTGTTCGAGTAATGACGTAATAATGTGATTTTTTTTTTATCGCTTATGAGCTACTACTTGGCCTCGATTTCATCTGATGTTAAATGAGAATAAAGCTGTGGAGTACGAAGCGTGGTTGCCTACAACACATCTGGCTCTCACATATTACTGCTGGAACACAGCAATGCTGTTATAGTGGCAAATTAACGTTGCGGGTGGTAGCTTGCAATGCGACTTTGAAAAACCCTACCACTATCCAGACTACTACTACTTCTGTGGCCCGTGTAAATTAAACTCGGAACCTCCCCGTTACAAGGCAAACGGCTAAACGAATGCACCTCGGGGACAGTCCTACAATATCATAACTTTTAACATTCTATCTACATAAATGTTGACCACATATTAAACTTTTCATAACAAGTTTTAAAAATGACATTTTGTGAATATAATTTACATTATTCTGAAATATTTTTCTTACAGACAATTGATTAATGCTTTCGAAAGGGTCAAAAATTATCGTCTGATGTAAGTATACAACTAGTGCTTGATTTCAATTAAAAAATTACTGAGCATCGAATTTACTTGGTATTAAGTTTTTTTTTTATACATAGGTCGAGCAAATGACTACTTCACCTTATGTTAAGTGGAAGTGGAGTCCAAATGCGAAGAAAACCACTAAAAATTGTTGCATCAGTTACCCTCAACCTACTGACCTGCAAGGTACTTCTTCATACGTCGCGCAAAAGACCCAAGGTTAAATGAAGGAGGAAACACAGGAGCTAAAAGGGAGTTCCATTTAGGTATCGTGCGACAAAGAAATAAATCCGAAATTTTCTTTGTGCGCGATGAAATGGTGGTGACGGTGTGTCTATGACACCGCAGTCCCGCTCGTGTGTTTCTAAGGTGGAAAGGAGATGGTGGGATAAGGGAGAAGAGCTCTTCGGAACATTCATTATGGTACAGCCGGTAGAAAACGCACAATGCCGCGATGTCTCGTCGCGGCTGTAGAGGTTCAAGGGTTCTGGTGACTCCCGCATCGCCAATGGTAGAGACTGCGCGGCGTTGTAACCTGTCCAAAGCGTCGAGAAGGTACTTAGCGGAGCCACCCAAGA
>DWQX01000977.1:0-32944 GCA_018245475.1 Pharmacophagus antenor
ATATTATATCATATATATAATAATTATTTCATATGGATTATAATCCGGATTAATAAAATAAGGTTAAATTTATTATGAATATTATTAATGTATTCAATTTATTCAAATAAAAAGTTTAATTTAAAGATACTCGGTTTTATGCAATAATTTCTAATATCAAATAAAATAATTCGTATAAAACATCAACGCTTCTCGATTTCTAAAATATTCAATATTAAGTAAAAGATAATCATGTTATTATGATATGTAAATATGTCAAATTAATTTTACGTTTATGAAAAACATTAACTAGTTAATCCTTATAATTTATATTTAAAGCGACCAGTTACTCAACTATTATTGTTTTCATTAATATTATAAGATTACAATTTAGATTGGCTTATATCTGTTTTATTCAGCTATTACTGATGAATATTTTTACTTAAAAATAATTTGCGTGAAAAATTACAGAAGTGTAATAACTGAACGATGTACATTAAACGTTATGTCATTGTTTAAGTGAAAGAGTGATGGTGTCTGTCCTTATCTAATCAGTCGATGTCATTGTTATTTGGCGAATTCTGTAAATTTACGAGTTATTTAATTAACAATAAAAAGTGTTCACGCATGTATTGGTGTCTGTTTTAACACTTTGAGTTGGCCACGTCGTCACCGGTGACTGACACAACTTTTCGTTCCGCCGCGACAGTGAAGTTGAAGTTTTCATTTAACATGATATTAATTTACTTAATTGTCATATAACATGGCATACTATTATTAATGTAAAACGTTATTTTAAGTGAAATTTTAATGAATTTTATTAAAGGTAGTGGTACGGTTTGCTTTGCTCTACCACGATACTAGCGCGACCCGAACGGGGTTTTCTTTTAAAATGGCGTCGGCACTTAATGTGTTAACATTAGAACTTCTTAGCGGCTGAAAATTTTTCGCTATTGATAAAGGAAAAAAAGGAAAAGATATCTTGTTTCAAAAATGTCAGTTAAACAGGTTTTATTTTAAGTGTTGATATACTTGAACTATGATGATTTTTTTATATTTTTCATTAGTATTTTAAATCATTACTTTAATTGTATAATATGTACTATGACTTACTAATTAAAAGTATGGGGCATCACGCTCTAAAAATCTCGAAACTGGCCATATTATGAATCGACTATACTCCACATTTTGTAGTTATCTAATTCGGTAAGCATCTATACATACGAAGAATTTAAACTTGATAATTATGGTTAATTGAGTGATTAGTAACGATAAATCAATATTCAATCATTGCACTGTAACAATCAATAAAGATGCGCTTCAGTGCACTCAGTAATTCGAGTCGTTGAAAATCGAGATTTACAAGTAATTAACGCTCGAATAAAAACTAGCTGCGGAAACTAATTCATTTTGGTACACGTTAGTTCTTTTTACTCTAAATAATTCGTTGATTAGAGGTCGTTATACATGAATGCAACGCAACATGCATCCAATAAACAACCAAAATCAACACGCTCGTATTAAGTAAGACTTAAGTAAATAAATAACACTTAATTTCGTGGTTTATAGTAGATGATGATTATGTATTATAATTTTAGAAAATGGTATGAGTATATTAGATGAATACACAAATTAACAAAATTTATATATTTAAATAATAATAATATTAGTAAAGAGTTTCAGAATGAATTTGACATTTTTGGGCAAACATCAGTTTACGTAATTTTCTTTTTTTGATAGAAACTGTATTTTCATAGTAAATATGAAGTTATCCGTTTTGGAAAGCTTAAACCAATCTGCAGAACAAGTTTAATATATAAATTGTAATATCATTTTCTTTCTCACTCGTATTTAAAAGTAATTATATATGTGATATTTCACGACTTACGAAGATCCTTATTATTGTGATTTGTGGTTTATTTATAAAAAAACCTAATTAATTTAAAGTAATCGTAATTCTATTTGCCTTGAGAATGCATCATAACAATATTTCTTTGTTATAGTAACAGTTTAGTTGGAAAAGGCAATTAAAGAGGTTAGATATATAGATAGACGTTACATAAGTTTTTTCTTCATAGACAAATATTAATGCAAAAATCATCAATAGTCTAATTACGGTGCGAATGTGAGAACCTATGGTCGCAAAATTGAAACCGCACTTCAATTATTTACACAACAATCATTTATACATTATACAACGACAACAAGAAAACAATTAACATTGTTGGACTACCTCTATGGCGCGGTGATTTACCGTTTGTCTAGTAATGCGGAAGTCCCGGATTTTTAGGCAGTAAAGTCTAGATGGTGGTAGGATTTCTTAACCTGCAAAGCTAGTTACCATCCCCAATGACAATCTTATGGCGGTATAGCAGCATTACTGTGTTCCGGCAGACATACATGTGAGTGTCATAGCTGTTCTGGGCGATCAGGCTACACTCTCCACGGCCTCGTAGGCAGTTAACATTGAATCAAAAAATCGAGGTGATATGTAAGCTCATAACCATTAAAAAATAAATTAACGAATTAACAATAAATCTATACGTCTTGTAGGTAGCATATTCTTTAAAGAATAATTAGAACCGAAAATAACCAATACAAATAACGCACAATCCGGTTATGGATGCCAACTGGGACGCGTACAATGGTAAACATTGACATTTATAGTGATTTAACAAGTTTTTAACTCGTTATTATTTTTGATTCGTCTTCTATTTTAAACCATTATGCTAGAAAAATAAAATATTAATTATAATTAATGATGAAAAATTTTAATAATTTTAAAATAATACCAGTTAAAGTTATTAAATATTTTACTGTTAGGTAATAATATATTTACGTTTTTGCTAATAAAAATTCTATATATCGGACATAATACGTTTTTATCAGTCAGTTATACCGTATATCTTCAAAATTAAAAAATGAGAATATTTATATAATTTATCCTTGTATATAATATGAAAGAAATATTGCGCGTTTATCTCCACATGACCTTGATTGGACGTGATGTTAAGTAACAATAAAACCGTAGACGGCAAAGCGTGTTCTCTCAGAATACTTCTGACTCGCACATATATGACTGCCGGAACATAGCACTGTTGTTATGGCGGCAAATTCATATTGAGGGCGATAGTTAATAATTAGGTTTTAAAAAATCTACCAAAATCCAGACTCGTACACTTTTCGTGTGGCCCGGGAATCGAACCGGAGACCTCTGCGTTACAAAGCAAGCGGTAAACCATTGCGCCACGAAAACAGTTATGTATGATAAAAGCAAAACTATATAACTTAAAGAATCATTTGAAGGCCTCTAAAACAATTGTCTCGTTCTTGATACAAATCGTTTTCACAAGTACGATCGTTGCTTAGAAAATGGTAGGCGAGCGGGGGACGTGTGTCATGCGCACAGCGGTACTTTCTTCGGGTGATTCAAAATGTGTACCGACAATAAAATTCGCGCACAGATTCCAAGATATATTTTTACGTAATAATCAGCGTTGCGTGTTGCACGTCGAAGAAGTTTTCATATCGATTACCAATGTAATTAAGCCGCTATAATTTTAAATATAGGTTGTTCGTTTTTTTATCAACAATTAATAATACAACAAGTACGAAGATTACTTAATGATAAGTACTGGTAGTATTTAAAATTATTAGTGTTCGTCTTCACTATGTTTGCGCTAGTCACCTATAAACAGAATGACATGTTTCATCAGTACCCACTAATTTTAACTAGCGATTACTGAAGAGGTTATTATGTTACGCTTGGCATTAGTAACTATGGTGCAGTTCAACGAAAGAGCCTTTTACAAAAAAAAACTGCAGTAAATTATTTTTAACTAACCGTTACTCCTTTGGATTGCTTTTATTGATAAAACCTATCTTCTTAATGTCATTTTATTATCAGAATGATATAAAATGAAAATTACTAGAATCAATAGGTGGTTAGTCATTTATGTCACATAAATAATCTAATGTCACTATTGTTATTTCTATTATAATTATAGTACACAACTTAAAAATCTTAAAAAAAATCTTGTTATCTATAGTAGCCAGGAGAAATAATATTAAAGTAAAAAAAGTGAAAGCAGGTATAAGTAAGCAACTCCTTGTATATGTACGTCATAAACGTACAGAAGTCAAAATAACAACTTACGCCATTTATTTCACGGTTAGCTCGCGATACATTTTACGCGACTTTTAAATATTTAAACCTTGAAAGTTTTAGTAATTGGTTAATTTTGGTTCACTTGTTTATAAGTACTGATAAGTTTAAGCACCGATTTTATGATCCCAATGATCGCATATGTAGCACGGAAGTAGTTTTTAATTTGCATGTTTGTCGTTTTCACGTTTTCTTTTAATAAAGTTGATTATAGCGATTCTCTGTCATTAGCAATGATTCGAATTATGCATATGTTTTATAGCGATTAAATTTTAACACTAATATTTGACCTCGGTTTCTTATGATGTCAATTGACAATGAGGCCCCTGCTTGAATTGAACCGTGAACTTCCATGTTATGAGGCAAATGGCTTACCACTGTTTCAAGAAAACAATTGAACATTTCTTGTAAATAACGGGAGCGGGAGCTATGTTACAGAACAACTATTCATACCATATGTATTGTGTTATTTTACTTTGTAAGTTATTATCCATCCTTTTGGAATCATTATAATGAATAATGCGCTATGTATGTATTATATATAACATATAAATAACTTCGCAATGCTAATCAGTTAAGAAAGATTATTATAAAAATTAACAATAAGCCAATATCAACAGGCATCATCGTGTATGACAGCCGGCGCGACAACGCGTGGCGCGTGACCCACGCGTCCATGTACCCGGACCCTAACCTTGGCGAGATTGATATCTCCGGCGATAAATTCACTCTGATGGACGGCGTGGTCGGCCTAGCACATTCACCCGCACAAGGTCTCCTATACTATCAGCCACTGGCTACTGACAGGTAAGATCGAAGAAATGCAGCGAAATAACACGTTTATTTAATTACGTTGAAACGAAATATAGAAATTTATATTCACGACCAACTCTTTAGAGCTATTCATATTCGCACGTATGGTGTCAAGATCTTTTGGGGAAACCTATGCCCAACACTAGGCGTTAACAGGCTGTTTGATTATAATAAGGATAATGATGATAGTAATGATGATGGTAATGATGATATTGACGATGGTAATAATGACGACGGCGACGATGATAATGATGATGGTGATGAAGACGACGACGGTGGGTATTATAATAATAGTGGTGGTGAATATGACGTCCAGTCAGTCAAAGTTTGTTACTTTTGATTTGTTACTATTATTCGTATCATAAATAGTAAATTTATTAGTTACTATGCAAATCAAAACATGGTGATGATTAGAAAGTATAGATTATTCAATCAAAATATCGGTCAGCAATACGGCTAACGGATAATAATCTGCAGCTAATTCATATGTATGTACAGCACCCTACTGTGCTTGTTTTCTAGAGACATAACTAGTCGGTATCATAGAACACAGAATTTTTGGATAACCTAAACATTCTTCTGAAAAGGAGTTATTCATTAGGAAACTGTCACTATCGATAGTGTCAAAGTTATAGGAAAATGTATTTAGTTATTCATATTTCTAATTAGGAGGTAGGGAATCACATAAAACTGTAATATTAAATCACTATGATAAGAGCCATGTCGCGTGATCATACTTTATTACGAACGAGATAAAAATGGGAACAGGAAAAATAGCTAGTACTAGATCATCAGTCACATTTCCCATTGTCCTTCCGATAAGTGGGTTAGAAAAATAAGGTAATTCACAAAACAATTAATGTGGCGTTTCATTATCTGTATGACGTTGAGACATGTCGGTTCCGGTTTTTTTTGTTGTTAAATAGTAATTTCGTATTTTCATTGACATGTAAGTAATAACAAAACTATTTGTAAATGGTTTTTATTAATTTATTAATAAAATTTTATGCTTTTTATATAAAAATTTGATTTTAAAAAATCATAATTGTTTTTTAAATTTACTAAAACGTTTATAAGCTTAGCTAAGCGAGCGGGTATCAAGTGGCACAATACCAGAACAACAATCAGATACGAAATTTTAAAAGTTATGTTCATAACGGGAGAAGTAGGTTAATTCCTGACAAATCGAAAAATGTATTACTGAATGCATGCTTTTTTTAACGTGAGGAAATGTATTACGCATACTGGTCGATCAGGGGAGGTTCGGGAAGGTTCTGTGGGACTCCCCGGGAGTTAAGCTCCCGGTATACCCTCTAAAACCTCACGGTGTTCCGACTCACGCCAATTGGCGGGACTGCGGGCTCGCGGATGCTTTCTTCCGCAGCCCTGTCGGTGTTTGCTCGTGAGAGCTTGTCGTTGACCAGGGGCTAATTTAGCCTATCCGCTCTCCAGAGGGCGAAGTGTTCGGAACGCGACACTTCACCCTCGACCAATGTCGGGCGGACGGATCCCCCTCCGCCGCCCTTGAGTCAGGTTAGTGGGGTAGAAGACGGGCGTCCTCCCGCCTCCTCCGTCCCAGTCTCCTCCGGCGTATCGGTAGCGACGCCGGGTCGTTCTTCCTCGCACGTTCGGCCTCTTCCTTGCGAGACATTACTGCCTCGCAAAACAGGGCAAGGGCCGCCCATGCTCTCTTCGAACCGACCGCGGCCTCAACCAATGTCGGAAGGTGTAGGTCCGCTCCGACCACGGCGACTAAGGTCGCGCGCTTGCCGCTCCACGCCCGGCAGAATTACAGCGTGTGCTGGGCGTCGTCCTACACGCTGTCGCAGTGGTGGCAGGAGGGAAACGGCTCTCTGTCAACGATGTGGCACAGATACCTTCCGAAACGGCCATGTCTCGAAAGGATCTGCACCAGTCTAAATGTAAGTGCACCGTGTGTCTGTCGACCCACTACATAAGGATTGGACGAACAGTATCCACGGTCCAGTGGCCGGCACGGGGCTCCGCGAGGCGGAGATTCCACCTACGGAGCAGCTCATCGCGCGCGTCCCTGCGCCACTGCTCCCGTTCTTCTGGGAGTGGACCAACGCTATCCGTTTTCGCCTGCGCGCACCGCGCATACACCTCTGCTAGGACTTTGGCATCCAAGTCCCAATTGCCACTAAGAAGCACGCCGCGTCGTGGAACACCGTGCGGTATCCGCCTATCACTCTGACCGCCATGACACGTTGCAGCCTAAACAACTGTGCCTTGTTCTGGGCGGTCAGATCCACCACCCAAACCGGTGCCCCGTATAGAGCCATGGACCTGACGACGCCGGTATAGAGACGCCGGCAGGTCATGCAGGGTCTTCTGATATTGGGTAGGAGCTTTCCGAGAGCACCCGCCGTCCAGACGAGCTTCGGAGCCAGAAGGCGGAAGTAGTCCCGGGAATTCCAGCGACTGTCTAGAATGAGCCCCGGATATTTTATCTGAGACCTGACCCCGATAGCCGTATCTCCTATTTGAAGGACTGAGCCCGCGGGCAGTACCCGTCGGGGCCCGTGAAAACACAGGGCACTGAATGCATGCTACTTTAACCATATTCAAACTGTATCTAAGCAACTCAATACGAATAAACAAAATAAAGAGAAAGAACTATCGTCTATGTACATAAATAAAATCTAGCAATATATAACACAAGATTTTTTTTTGTTTTTCCTAGATTGTTTAGCGTATCAACAGCTGTACTGGCCGCGGGACCGCTGGCCGAAGGTGCTGACCTGCCCGTGAACTTGGTAGGACGCAAGTCATCACAAGGTTTAGGTGTGTCGGTCGACCCGAGAGATGATACCATTATCTTCAGTCCTATGACTGAAACAGCGCTCGTCGCTTGGAATCCTATTACTAATACACACAGGTCAGTAAAAATTGTAAAAAATACTAATTATATAGATAATAATATAATTTCACAAATGCCACAAAAAATCCAAAAAACAGCTCTTATCGTGTGTTCTTGGAGTTATAGGGTAAGAGGGTTGGAGAAAGAGATAATTATTGTTGATGGTGATGAATATGGAGTTTCAGTCTTAAAGAGCTCTAGAAAAGTAGACCGTTCTTTCCTAAATTACATAATACAAATACATCCAAAAAGTGGGAATTTCATGCAACGTACACCTCTTTAACAATTTTGCAAGCTTTTCACTCGTGATTATTACATAAAACCCATAAATAGCTTATGTAACTTAAATAAACTAGTATGCATTGGATTTAATGCGTCGTAATTAATCATTTATTATGACCACTCAATTCGACTGTAAAATAATCATTAAAAACTTTAATAGCCCTTTATTTATAGAACAGACGAATACTAAATATATTGGAAATCGCCTTTATATGTCTTTTTTTTTAATTTTGTCCCAAAATGATTAAAACTAAACAAAGACGCGCAAATACAACATATGGCGTGAACTTCTTCGTTTAAATACAATTCATGGTTATTAGAAGAATCCTTATTCCTTTACCTATTCAGTACGTTTTTATTTTTGTCTATGTTTATTATTTTTAAATAATTGTGAAGTTAACATCGATAACAAAAACCAATCTTTTAAAAAATTGGTCTTCTTTACTCTCTTCTGGAATTTTTATCTACATTTTATCCTGTGCATGTAAATATTAATTTTATATGTATATTTACAACTATAAAAATAATTCAAGTTTTTTTAATATTTCTTTTTACTAGTTTGTTTTTGCACCTCTCATATCTCTTTAACCCTAAAATAGACTAGTAGAGAATGAATTTGGCATTAATTCCACCATATGTACAAAATTGTGTAAAGCTTTGAATAAATTAATGATCGATCTTAGTTTCCAAGTGCTTCATTTTTTAAACTTAATTATAATATTCATACTAGATTGTTTTCAACACCTTGTGACTAAGTTACACTTAATGTTACGCAAGTAATTTTATTACATACTAAAAGTAGCAGCCTACTGATTATCGGAATAGGCAGTGCATCCCTCTTTGAATACCGAAAGATTTATTTACATAAATAGTCAAGTGCAAATTGAATAGGCAACGCGAAGGGGTCCGTACCATAAACGTCAATAAAATCAGATTTCTTGTAAGTATTGTTCTATTTTTATTATTAGTTATTGTAACGGCATATATAACATAGTATATTTCTTTATGTTAAAGTTTTAATCTATTATTCATATTAGATTCCTGTAATAGAGCACGCTGACGTACAGGTCTGTGGATAGCAAAGGCTTCGCAATAAAGTTTCGTTTGTCATCCTTTGGGTGCGGAACCTTAAATAGTGATCGAGCTATACATAATTGTTCAAACAGTTTACGGCAAAATTTCGTAATTATCGTACTTATATCGGTGTTATATAACGAAATTTATTACTAAATTATCTGTTACCTGTAACAGGTTGCTGGCTCAGGATTCCGAGAAGCTGCAGTTCTGTGCGGAGGTACGATGGGCGGAGCGTGACAATGGAGCCGTGTGGGCGTTGTCTTCGCGTTTCCAGAAGTACTTCCTGCGCACTGTCTCCAAACACGAGGTGAACAATAACATTACAGACTTTTTAAACACCAACTCAAAAACAAATGGCTAGTGCTAGTCGAACTCGTAACGTGAACGTTTCTATACCATAGTGTATGTAATATAAGGACGACTATCATTTTTTTATTCAAATTTTGCTTCTAAATATTTTAGTGTTAGTGTGTTTAGTGTTTTCTTGTCTGTTCATGGCATTATATTTCCGTAAAGACACATGTTTTCAATTTGTTCGAAAAGTAATTTGATCGAGAATTTTGTAAAATATAAATTAAAAAAATATATTAGAAGTATTTCAAAATTTTAATTTGATATTATATTTTCATTTGTCGCAATGCAACATAATGCTTAAAAAGTAATCAATTCGTATCGTTTGCGCCATAATTTGTCAGTTTGTCACTTGGTAATAGTACGTAGTGACGCGTCGGAAATTATAACCACTTGTAAATTCCAAATCGTGACTGCGTTTTACGATTGAAAAACCATAATACGTATGTATGTCTTAACTTATAAGTATAATGCATGTACACTGTAACTTAGTTAACTTAAATATGTCATAACCGTACATTATATCCATAAAACTTAAAAGTTTTTCTTTGCTTTTTTATATTTTTCAATATTTGCCATAATTTTATTATATATCACATCGATCTATAATGTATTCTCAATTTTACACGATGTTTATTAACACTGGATTCGAAGTGGCTGGAAGTTCGTCCCAAAATATTTTAACACATTTTTGTATTTCTGTTGGAACTTTTAAAACTATGTCTAATCAAATTTCAACATTTATCTTGCTTCCAAAATTTTGTTGTTTTTCTGTTATGTGTTCCCAATAAATATACTAATGAGTTTGTTATAATTTTATATTTTTTAAATAAGTATAAGTTTGTGCTTGAGCCATAATCTTATCATGTATTGACTAATGATGTGGTTTTAGCTGTTCACTTTTGCAGAAGTTATACTCGGACGACAACACTGACGCTTGTAAGCTGTTCCAATCATTAATTGTATTATAAGCGTGTTCTGATAGAAGATTTCTTACAGATTAATATAAGGATAGTGCGTGTTGTCGACGGTGGATACGTGAACCTTCAACCCCATGTGTTGCGACGCGCCGCAACTAACGCCCATTACAACTCGACCATCTATTAAAGAAAAAAATTAAACATTTTTATCGTTATTTTTTCGATATTTTAATGTTTTAAAATATAGCCAGTTGTAACCCATGATACTTTTTATTTGCAAAAATAATTCGAAGAAAAACGTTAATAATATGAGGTTCAATATTTCTAATTGTATAATAAATCAGTTTTGATGTTCTAAGCAAAATTTTGTATTTATAAAAGAGGTAGATTTTACCTACGTGATAGGGAAATGTCCACATATAAATACTTAGTGACTGTATTTCAAATAATAAAACGATGAAGTAAGACATACATAGCAATAATATAGCTTTATCCTTGACAATTTATTACGTATAACAATACTGTCGATGCAGTATACAATTTACCGCTGTATTTTATTTACTGCTTGTATATAATATATTAAGATATCAAAAATATTGACTGAAACCACACGTATGTAAATACGAAAATACAATTTCTTTGTCGAAATATTTAAGGACATACATTTTTTTATGAAGTCACTGTCGATAAAATATTTCTACATTAATTTAATTTTTATTGCACTCTTATAATTTTTTACTATTATTTATCATACACATTCGTTAATGAATTTATTACAATTTTAATTGTATTAATAATGAAAGAATAAACTGCACTGAGATTATTTTGTAAATAACTTCAAATATATATTAATTTTAAATTACTTTTGTAACTAAAAAACCTCTGGGTGTTTTTTTTTTAATTTATGGACGTATGAGATATAAAATGAATTAATAATGCGGAAGTTTATGAATGACTATGTTTTATTACATTATATAATCAGTGCATGTATTCTCGTTTGATTGGTTTAAGATTCTGTTTGCAATTATGCGGTTTTAGTCGTAATGTAAATGTTTGTAAAAAAATAACAAAAATGATTGTAAATTTTACCTATCATTTATATGTACACAAATACATTTTAGTCAATAATAATACAAAATATAACAAGAAGCCAGTGTTTACGCAATTGTTTTAGACAAATAGTGAATTTATAAGTAGTAACTGTAAATTATGAGTAAAAAAAGTGAATTTATTCTTTGCAATAATGTACCGACGTTCGTTACTATGGAGTGTTATGTGTAGTTTTACAATTATTTTTCTATCTAAGAAACTGCCATTTTTGTTTTTTAGAAAATAATTATGAGTAACTTTTTTTTACATTTTGTATTTCATCTTCTATTTTGCCATTTATTGACCATTCTTTTAATAATTTAGAATAATAAGTCACATATCAATAATTTCAATCATAAATTCTAAGACAAATTTTCTTATCAGATACTTATACTTAACTTACATATGTAAATATTAACCACACGATTTATTGCTATTCATTAATTTTAAATGTAATGGAAACATAAATTAGCTGTTAATAAACCACCATTTCTAGGTATGATGTATAAGAATGCTATGTATTTAAATAAAATTTATAACATTCATTATGTTTTTTTTTTGGTTTCCTAATTTTGACTACGATTTAGTTTTCAGTGTTGATAGTCATAGTATATTTCTGTATTTTTTTATTCCATTTTGTGCTTAATTTACAATTATGTTTATTGGAATAATTTGACTTTTTCTTACAATAGATAATAACTATAACAATTGTTTCAACGGTATAGTTTAAATTATGCTTATAAGAAAGAAAAAATCTTATGTTGTGTTCATAAAACACTATATTTTCCGCATATGATTTAATTAAATATTATTGCCAATACGTTAAAACTTAATTTCAATTGTTGCATGATGTTAATCATAATGAGATCGTACATGATGAAGCTTACTCACTCAGAATGTTCTGGCTATCAAATGTATATCTACTGAAGCACAGCAAAAATTTAATGGCAGTAGATAGTATTTGAGGTTTGTAGACTACACTACTCACGTGGCCCAAAATTCGAAGACAGGACTTCCATGCTGCAACCACTGTGACACTTCAAAATAAAAAGTTTTTATACTTAAATGTTTTATGGTTTTTACCTTTAATTATTAATTTTACTATTTATGCTTTTCTTTGAAGATTTTTCCTGTTTCACGTTTCTATGGCGAAATTAGTAGTACGAGGATCCACTCGGAGTGACTAATTTAGGTTAAAAGGAAACTTACGAAGGTCATATACAGATTTATAAATAAACGTGGAAGCTTAGTGCACGCTCATTATGACAAAGTATTCATTTTTAAGCTGGATTTACCTGTATATGCCAACATCTCTAATGTTGACTGGATAAACGTACCAATTTCGAGTATGACGGTAAGTTAGTCTGATATATATTCTGTATCTATTATTTGTAAAAATATTCCTAGCTTGCATAGAAACTTTTGACAAAGTGTCATACGAATTTATTTATCTTAACATAATTGCGACCGCCGACTTGAATATACGTCTAGCTTAGTTGTTTCACTGATTATTTTCGCCAGTACTCAGTATTTGAAACGGAAAATATGGGCCGGTCAAGAATGTGTTTATTTAGTAATTAATTAAACAATTTCACTTAGAATTCTTATTAAATGTTTAAAATAATAATTATTAAAATATAACAATTTGTACAGATTTAGTGTTTTTACAATATTTATAGATTTGTTTATAACATAAATACTAATGAAAGTAGTTTCTTTCTATATGCCTGAATTACACAAAAATTTGGGTACGATGTTTACACAGTACATCGTTACGCTCACACTATTGATCCATCCATACATGTTTATTTTTTATTATTTTGATTGGTAATGAGCTTACACTTGACCTGTTTTATTATAAAGTTAAGTGACAATGAGGCCTCCGATAGGGAAGCGTGTTCGCCCAGAATTCTCTGGCTCTTATTTGTATGACTGCCGTAACCCAACGGTTTCATGGCGGCAGATTGACATTTAGGGTGGTAAATAGCCAGGCGACTTCGAAGAACCCTACCACAATTTAATATTATTTGGTCCGATTGCCGAATCCGAAACCTTCAACTTAAAACAGCAAGCGGTACATTACTGCGCCACGAAACAGTAAAAATTACGTCTCGTTGATTGTGTAATTTCATTGGGTACAGCAGTTAAATTGCAAAGGGATTGAAGGACGAGCTATGAGAAAAAAATTTCTATTTCTCTGAGAAAAGAGACTCAGTCCAGTAGTTTAGCTTGTGTCCATATTTGGTCAAATTTTAAGTAGAATAACACACCTTACTTCTTGGACCTCATAGCTAAAGAATTCAAGATAATGGTAAAAAAAAGAATGGAACATTCTTTCTTTCACTTGTCTCCAAGGTAAAAGTTGACACGTTAATCACCAAACTTTGAAAAGAAAAAGCTTACTTAGAAGAAAAACAAGAAAATGCTTTGAGTCGTTTTAGTTATAACAACAATAATCTTAATTTGTTCAATTAAAAATTACCGATAACACATAATGATGGTACGATTATACTTAATTTGTGCTGATCGCAATTATTATCTGTAATCCATAACGTAAATACAATTGTGCCAGTTTTTATAATAGCTTGTGTACTAAATCAAACGATTTGATTATTTTACGATAAGTGAGGAATTATGGCGGTGATAGTTAAGAACAATTTGCGCTGATTTCATAGTTTTTATGTAAACGGCATTTATTGGAAAAAAAAATAAAAATATAAGCTGAAGTCTATGGCTAACGTTAGTATTAGGAAAAATTGATAGCATTACATAATATTTTTTTCTTAAAACATAGACGGTAAACTGAAATTAAAAAAAAACAAAGATTGAATTTTTTTTATATTTACAGAATGGACAAAATCGGCTCATACAGTAAAAATTTATGCGTGGCATATTCATAAAAGGGTTCGTCTCTTTGAAGTTTAAAAAGATTTGTGTAGACTGACTAATTGGAATCTATTATGCTCAATTTTAATGATCACTATATTGAATTAAGTTACTAAGCGTGTAAGAACTATAGTATAATACTACCAGTCTTTTTGCTGTATTGCTAGGCCAGTATTGTTTTAAACTGTGCCTATCACTCACTTAACTGAAATTCTTGCTCCCCCGTCTTTTTATTTAAAACAATCACCAAACAAAACAAAGATTCAAATAACAAAACACAAGTACTTTTATTTTGCTTAACAACAACTAATTAATTTTATAGCACCTACTTAAAAAACGGGCTAGTACCTTATGACTCAAAGTTGGTAATTAGTTTAGAAGTCATTGCGTAATTGCGTACCTGTCTAATTACCATAACCATTCTGAACGTAAATAAAAACATAGTAATAGTCACGCTTTTACAAGAACAAAAAATGTGGCAGCAGAAATATATTTGAAATAAATAGGATACTCGAGAGTTCATTTACAGCATCCGGTCATTGTCAATTGTTTCGCCAGTGATTCCATGCTTTATCGAATTTGTTTTTAGGTAGCATTGGTGTTATATACGTGGTTAGTTCAGTGTTGCTATTTAGGCAGTATTGCAGTGGTATTTCAAAGTGGGTTTCAAAGTGGATACACGTGTTAAAACAATATAAAAAAAAAACAAATTTGTGGATTTATAATAATTAATAGTTTGTTAATTAATATAAATCCAAAAAAATACATATACTAGAGATTGCTCTATTAATAATAAGTAATTACATTTAAAAGCGGACAGCATTTAAAATACAATTCGGGTTTTTCATTAACGATTGGACATTTGACTATATTAAAAACTAGTCTTAAAAAAATCATCAACATAAAAACGCATGAAAAGAAGTTATATGTGATGTCGTTTGTTTGCGTTAAATTTAAAATGTGCTTATATTAGATTCTGCAAAAAAAAAATATTAATTATTATTGGTTATAATATATATTTTTTAAAAACTGCGAGCTTGTAATTTAATAATTATTTGCCCTCTTTGATGCTTCACTACTCAAAATAATTAGAATTGCTTCGATCTTAGTCTAATTAGGCATAAAAAAAAACAATCATGCCCTATTTTAAAAAACAGCGTGTTTATTGAAAAAAAACTTCGTACTCAAATAAATAGCCAAAACATCTACAATATAAAATAAAATACAATTGTTAAAAGAAAAATGTAAAAGAAATTATGAAAAATGAAAAAAAAAATCACCTTCTAACGATTTAAATAACAATAGTTCCACCACTGATATATTAAGGTAGGTATTTTCTAATTACTTACATAATAATAAATGTAGAAGACGGGGGTTTTGAAAAATAGTATGGATCGCGAATCTTACGGTTGTATAATAAGTTTAAAGTTTTTTTCTTGATATTTAACTTAAATTAATAATAATAATAACGCACATTACTTATCGGTAATGCAATGAACATACACAATAGCGCAAGTATTAAGGTAATTTCAAAATTAACGATAGGAAACATTCGTAATTCCCTAACAAGAAATTGTAAGCGGGGAGTGACGCAAGTTTATCAATGGAAGATGTTCCTACGCCGGTTTGGGTCAAATAAATACCGGTGTGGTTATTATTTAATGTGTTCAGACACATTTCGCAACAGTACACGCCTGCCTCTTGCGGTCGTCACTCGTACGATTTAGGATTTTTTTAATATTTATAAAAGTAATACCGAACTCAATTTAAGTTTATTGTTGCCTGCGCAAAAAGGGTGAAATTAAAACGGATTACTTTCCCTTGAGGTACTGTTTAGTTTTTTTTTATTAATAATACAATTATAATAATAATAAAATCAAATCCGAAATAAATCTGGTAAGAACATTTCTGTATATTCTACCTGGACAATTATTCGCAAATATTTTTATATTAATCTTCAAAAGTATATAGACAGAATGACAATATTGTTAAAATAAAATTTGTGTAATTTTCTTTACTTTGCTTTTTGACCGTGAACTTAAAACAAATTATTTTTCAAATTTACTTATTGTTAAAATAGATAATAAAAAAAACCTGTAACAGTTATTAACGATTCCATTATGTTGTCTTAGTTACTAAGCCCTTTTCTTACTGTTTATTCATAATAATTTTAGATAACATCAATATTATTTCTGAATATAACAGAGATTGTGGAATTTGCTTATAAAAATTAATATCATCTAGTCCATTATATTAAACTAAAGCATCGGCGATATTATTAATATTTTAAGGTAAAAAAGATACACGATTAGTAATTGCACTTTGTTTGAATTAAAAAGAAAGAAATTTAAATACATCCCCTAAGATCGACATTCTTAGGTGAGGATACGGACTTTAATTTTGAGAACTATATTGAAATGCCTCCGCGATGCTAATTAGAATGAACCAAAATTGAGCATATTTTGTTCATTTATTTTATCATAACTTTTTTGAGTTAATGGATGTGAGGTACAAATCTTATATTAGGCTTGTTCTAATAACAGCTTTCATTATTCAGGTCTATTGTAATCCTCAAACCAACCAAAAAGATGCAGCAATGCATACTAATACGAGTATATACAGTATTCTATTAAGAGGATGCACTAATTCCTTCCATCCGTACTGATAAATATAATTAACTTATGACATTATTAAATAAATAAACAATGCGTTTAGTTTTGAAGTCCAACATGTCATAACCTATATTCAAATACATGTAATGTTTTTTTTTTTATTGAATTATTAACAATCCTGTTTTAACGAATCATCCAATAAAACGTATCGACTATTCGTTTATTTATTTAATTATAATATTTAATTTTTGTAATCGTGTCCTTTTTACTGTAATCATTATAATACCTGTTCCTATAAATGTAACTAATAACTATTCAATTTGGCGACTGAGTAGCTTACGATTTTAACTTACGTATATAAAGAATTTTAAAATTTTTAGTGATCACCAAGATTTTTTTTTTCAATAAAATCTTTAAAAAATTATGCTTTCATAGAAAAGTAACAGTTACATAGTTTCTAGTAAATTGGCTTACAATACGTTAAATAAAGTTATATAGGTTCAAGCCATCTTATACAATTTAGATATGATTTTAACACTAGAACTACCAATGTTTTTAATGTACCTATTTTTACTAACAGGAAACATAAAAACAACAATTAGAGAAATTAAATATAAAATTTATAAGATACTTTTTAAAAAGAACAAAATATATTTCATCAAAATTATTAAATGTTATGTAAAAGAGAAAGCAATTTAAACATTTGATGAAACCAGTCGCTTTGTCCGATTAGTAGTTCTAGTGTTAATGAAGATTCCGATTAGGTTTAATGCTATTAACATAAGAAATGTTTTAGGTAGGTCAGTAATTTTGCAAAATATAGATCAATCTTCCCTGTATTCTAAAGGTAAAAAAAGGAAATACATGATAGACCTACTTAAATTCATTCCACCTATTTATGTATAAACATAACTATTTAAAAAAAAATCGGATTGATGAGTCCTCACATATGCATAAGTTAAAAATAAATGTTAGTAACTAATATATATAAAGTGAGAAAAGTTGTTAAGTGTACTTTAACTGCAGTCGTCTGTGGCAGTGTCTGCTTACCTATAATACACAATGTTCACGTATGAGTAATGCATTGATTAAAGTATTTATAACAGAATTGATATGAAACTGGTGTACTCGGTATAGGATATTTGAAAGACAAAGTTTAGTCCAATGTTGAAGTTGAAAAGTTTTTACGAAACACACACGGATAAAGAGTAGTAAGAGATATATACACTTATGTGTATAGACATTAAATACTCGTAGATAGATTCCTAATAATAAGGAAGTGATTAAAGAATGGCATATATGATACTGCGAATACTTGGCTAAAATAAACCGTAACCGTAGAATGCGTATTTTCCATCTTAATCATTCGTTTAATAATATATTTGAATGAGAATTTACTATAGATGTCATTTAATAAATATGTTTTACCCAGTCCTACATTTTAACACTCCATAAACATTAACTTTATCGCATTATCTAAATGCAAAATATTTCATTGCAAATGTAACGTGATATTGTTTATTGCCAGGGTAACAGTCGAATTGTACATATGTGTACATATCACAGATCTATACATGAATACTTCTACTATGCCTTGATCTTCGTTAGTTAAGGCTTCTGAAAAACAAACCAATTGTTGTATTAGGAACGGAGCAAGATTTATTCGTTTGTTTCCTTTCATTGAAAATATTTCAAATTGTGTCACTTTCAATTAAATGATAATCTCAATTATATGAAAAAAATAATTATGTTGTTCAACTGTATTGATTTTTTTAATCTATGGTTTATAACTAATTAATTGTGCGTGTATACCATACATTGTACCTATGGAATTTAAGCTCAGAAATTTTTAATTTCCCCGTACAAATTTTCTCCGACTTCTATCCTCTCTCAGCCCTATTTTCATCTTAAAGCACCATTAATCCACTCCACAGCCTGAATAAAAGTTTAATTCCTTTTCTAAGATTTTTCATAACATTTATGTGACTAATTAATATTTAGTTATCCCACTACCATATTTAATGAGATATTGCTCGTGAGTGAAATTTAAATGAATAATTAATAATAAACCATTACTAATATGATGAAATAATATTATATATACACGGAACTCTGATAAATGACAAATAGTACATAACATCTTAACATCATCATCGTGTACATTTTTTGCTTTCGTTCACACAGACAGAATTTTGCGGTTCTTGTTTTTACAGATGAGGAGTGCAAAAAGCTATGTTGTAAATTTACTGTGACTAGTCATCAATTATTATTTTTTTTACAAATGCTTAACAATCAAATAGAATAGGTATTGTAAGCCTATTCAGATAAATTTAATCAGAGTATAATATTCACTTACATGATTTATACTATGTGTACGAATGTTTAAAATTGTTGTTAAGTAATACTATTAAACTGTTCAACGGAAATTCAAATCTTGAATGAATATTTTATTTAATTTCTTACAAAAACCATTATGCTATAAAAACGCACACAAAAAATTACAATGATCGAAGTACTATAAAAGTTTCATTCTTGCTCTATTTTCTTAATAAGACGTCAAATCCATGTTAGTAAGAAAAAAATTGTATTCGAAAAAATTATGAAATTAATTAGTTCAGAAAACTTTTTTCTTTGACGTTTCTTTAATTTCTTTGCGTCTTCATTGCCACGACACTTAATTTAAACTAAAACTCTTTTTAGTTAACATATAAGATGATAGTTGACATAAAAATTTAATGGCTTTAACGCATAATGACCTTTTAATATATCAATTAATGATAGGAGCAATTTCATGTGCAATCCATTATTTGTAACTGTTCGATGAGTGTGTTTTTGATAATTTTGATATATATCAATATGAATGTTGTTGATCCTCATTGTTTAGCTTAACTGTATTAATTTTATAAAGTTAAACTCCAAGAAAACTTATACGTTACTCAATTGAGATATTTATGATTATAGATCATACTATGTTCAACCTTATACGTAGTTTATTCTGGCTCGTACTGGTTGAAAGATGTATTACTTTTATTTTTAATTCAATTTCCAAATACTTACAGTTATTTTGACAATGAGAATAAAATTCTTAATCATGCGCCATTATTACATGTAAATAATTGAACAGTACATTATTCTGATTAATTATATTAAAACAGAAAATGGAAAATAATCCACCAATTATATTTAAATATTTACACATTTTATTTTTTCATTTATATCTCATTTTCGGAGATACTGGTTCTTTATGATTTCACTTTCTAACCTTATTGATTTTCAAAGTAAATTCGCTTGTAATGATAAAACTTCTTCGTTACGGAATTGTGCTTTGGTAGTTTATAAATGGTGTTCATTTTTCTGGTTAATTGCTTTCTAAAAATTTCTTTGTCCTCAATTTATACAGTTAACTATGGAAGGCCTTTTAAAATGCAATAAATTCTTAGTTCATTTCGATACAGTAACTATAATCGACGTGATGTTTGTAATATAACAGTAAACGAACCATAACACTTTTGTACGAAGTTAAAATTATAATGCGTTGTAAAGTATTTATACTGTTTATATGATTTTGTTGGATCGTGAGTATAATTTTATATTCTTCAATTTACAAAAAGTACATAAAATTATTCTCGCATATCTAAAATACGTTTCATACAATCGTTTTTTTTTTTTAATAAACAAAGTTTTAAGGATTTGTTTAAACCTATAATCGATATTAAAAAGTATTACAAAAAATTTTCGTATAATTTGACTTACTATGAAATTGTTTTTAGCTTATTAATAAAATTATTATTATTTTCTATAACAATTAAGGCGTTAAACGAAACGGACCTTAAAGAAATTAGTTTATTTGATTGGAAAATCTATAAATATTGAAGAAGTACAATTGCAATTTAAGCAATTACATAGTATGATGTTTATACTTATAACTTCTTCAGAGATCAATTTGTCATGATGTAGAGAAATATTAATAGTATTTAAAAAAAAAATGGTTCGCTTTACTTTTGCCTATTAAACCCTATTGAAAATCCAAGTTCAATGTTACGTTAAATTATTTTGAAGCCACTTTACGAGATGATGGTCTAACCTCTAGACGTGATTACCTCACAAAACGTAAGCAATGGCAAGTTAAATAACAAAAACTCTTCAGCAAGGCTTCTCAGCATAGTCACGATTGTCTTATACGTTAAAGTAATTACTGGTATGATTTCTCACAACAATAAACAATGGACAGCAAAGATTTTCCTTATATTATCTTGTTCCGTTTAAAAATAACTACTTTCACGGTGACAGTTTAGTCTAACAAGATCTATCCGAATGTAAACAGTTTCTATTTTGCAAATTTAATAGATAATTATTAAGCAGTAATTTTAATCTTTGCATGTTATTAAAGATATTACACCAACAAATACGATAATTTTATTTACGAATAAAATTTGATCCGCAAATTTTAAAAAAATATAATTGATCAAATCTTTTGCTTTTTTTATGTAACTATACGCCTGTTGACGCTAATCATACAATAGTTGTAAATTAGTAGTAAAGTGATGTGACACATATTTGCAATAAACTAAATATCAATGTGCAGTTTTAAGTATGCCAAGAACAATAATTGTATAACGTACCCATAACTGTTCGTAGATGTAACTATGTTAAAATATTTGGGCGTAACGTATTGCAATATAAGTTTAACCACAAAAGTAATTAAATTTCTTTTATAATTATTATTGTTTTTAATAAAAGTGAAACAATAGTTACATTTAAAATTATTTAACAATTTTTATATACTTGCTGTTAGCGGTTTTAGTTTACGAATGACGAATTCGACAAGGTGGGAACCGTTATGAAATAGGCTAAAAATTAATAATGAGTTAGTTTTTATGTAAAAGTCATTCCGTTCACACGTAGTTATCACCTACTAGTAGAAAGTCCTACACTAATTTTGCTTTTAACTATTTATATTATTGATTTGTTTTAAAAACTTTCATTCTGTCACTTCGTTACATTAATACGTTAACAGTGTTACAGTTGTGTACATTATATGAATTAATTAATAAACACACTAATTTATTTTTATTAATGAATTGTAAATTGAAAATCTTTTTGTGAAATTATATAAGTACTGATTTTGCAAAACAAAAATAAAAAACAAATAGATTCGTTAAATTAGTGAATAAATCATAATGACACCTGTGTCTGCGGAGCAATACAGATTATGTGGACAATTGCTGAGTAGATATGGTAAGTAACTTGAATCGTGGCGCATCATAATTGTAATTATTGTAACTGTGATGCTGTAATCGATAATTTATTTAAATAAGATTTTTTTTTACTTAAATTTATAATGATTATATTCATACTTTTTGAAAATTACACATTAAAAAGCGGATAAAAGTTTACTAACAATACATTAAATGCTTAGTAGTTAGATAAATTGTAATTTATCGATGTCGTACTCTAAATTGTTTTTCTTTCTTGTGTTTACTTTCGCAAAGTAACGTAATCTGTTCCACTTGGAAACACCAATGTTATTTCAATGGAGTTCAGAAAAAAGTCGCGAATAATTTTTTAACATGGAACGTGACGTCGACGAAAACTTATCAAGATAACGCTACTTTCAATTCGAAATGTCGAACAGTTTTTTGAAATATGTTTGCGCATCTACTATTTTAACTACGCATTGTAGATCTATATATATAAGGTTATAGTTTTTGGTGTTTTAAAAATAATGAACACTCATTACAGTGGTTTATTAAGTTTATTATTATGGTAAGTCTACAAAGACCTGTCTTCAGTAAAAGATACGTAAAACCGATTAATCATTGCGACGTCTGTTTATGATACAAAGCAGTACTTTTTTTATAGTTGAAGGGTGTCGCAGCTTGTACCTTATCTTTAAATCTTCAGGCAATAAACTTACTATATGCTATATGCTTTAACATGATAACTTCATTTTTAGGGTTCGGTTAAACATGTCAGTAACCTCATTAATAATACTAGCACTAGTTATCCTCAGTAATAAAAACTGTTACTAATTGTTTACACTGTTAATCCTATTTAAAAACGTATATCGTAATTTTTTATTATAATTGGCTTGCACAGAATATTCTTTACAAAACTACTTCACCACGCTGACAATAACAGTCTATTTTTGCCACTAGGGTCTCTCATAGAGTTGTATTCTACATAGTTGCAATAGAGTAACCAAAAAAATATTTCTTATTCTATGGTCTTATTCACAACAGTATGATTTTCATACAAAACAAAATGAATGTTACAGAATAAAATACCAGTAATATTTCACATATATGTATGTGTAAACAATAAAGTGTAATGATTTTATATTATTACAAGTTACTGACATGAAATTACTCAATAAAAAAAATGAATTATAATAAGTAAATTAAATAAGGCATTTAATCTCTCTTATTTATTACAGATCCCTTAACGTTACACGCCTACAAGTGGGAAATGGCGCTCGGCATTGACAGATTCTTCCTCTTGTCTTTCTGCCTGTCGTGCTGCTGGTCAGGGTTAGGAGCAAAAGGACAACTTCGTGTAGTTAGGCAATGGAATGAATTAGATTTTGTTTTCCCTAGCGAAGGAGCTAAACAACTGGCTATTGATAAAAGATATTTCGTACCCGGCAATTCAGTTCCAATCGACGTAGAAGTTCATCACAGGAGGGGTAAACACGTAATTGACTTATTGTTTTACATTCTATAATTTATCAATGATGAACTAAATTAAGTATACCTTATGAAGATAATTAAGTAATGTGAACGGACGAACGCCAATATTTCACCAAAGACAAGAACGAAGTTCTCAATTTGAAGCGTTTTTCCCAGTTTTTGTTCTTGTTTATTTCCTAACACCGCATAATATTCTTTAATAGCTTTTTGGAAAGAATTCTTCTAAGATAGCGGCATAAAAATGTATGAAAATCTCTAAAGTATTCCGTAGGAAACGGATAAAATATTAATTTTGCATTTATTCATAATTTTTGTTTAACTTAATATTTTTGAGTGGTATCTTTAACATAAATTATGTTTCTTAACTTTTTTCATCAGGTGCGAGAGGATCGCATATTTTCATCACAATTCCCCGTTTCGACGAAGGTCGTCCGGCGACGTTAGGTTTAGTAACGGACGACGGTCGCATATATCCGTATCCAGATTACTCTTGGCATGATAACCAGGGACTAAATTGCGACGCGATGACATCAGTTTTCAGAGTAGCCGTAAGTTGCGAAAGGTTTAATATTTAATTATATGAAATATCGATTTTAACAACATTAGTCATGAACAATTCATTATTATATCGATATCAAAGTCAAAGTCAACATATTCAAATGGAGTCTTCGCCGAACTTATACTCACAGCGAATGAGTTGATATTGATACATATAACAATTAGTTTTCCTCTTAAAACTGGTTACGAGCAGGATGAAAATCTTTATAGCGCATCATTTACGTAACTAATATTAAGTTGTATCTGTTTCAATTAAGTAGCGGTTAATATCTTTTCGTAATCGAGAATCGGACTCTCACTTCAAAGTTCTTCATATTTCATTTACTCGTATTTCGTGTGATACGTAATGTTCATTATGATTCACGTAATAGCTGTGTCGAGGTAATTGGTCACATCACGCAAAAATCGACCACATTTGTCGTGATCATCGTTATAGAGTCGAGAAAGGATATAAAATATCACAAAACCAGAAACAAAATGTCCCTGTAATTTATTACACAGATGTATAATGAATACAATTATTTTATTTTCTTTTGCTAGCTTTAGCTTATCCGTATATATGAGTTTCTATATTATATGTATATATAATATAGAAATATATTCTGTCAAGCACGCACGTACCCACGCACAAAAAACACATACTTGCTACTGCATATTCCTTGCATACGAAAAACAATAACATGCAGTCATTTAAGATAAAGAAGAGTGGTGTTGTCTGGCACGTGTTTAATCCCGAAAATCATTACTTTTTTTTTTGTTTAAAATTATTTTTATTTCTAAATTGTTATAATCCTATTATGGGAATACAAAATTTATAGACTTGTAACAAAATACTTAATCATATTTCAATAGCAAATTTTAAGTATGAATAATTTATTTTTAATGACGCAGATTGACGAATGCGATCGGCTGTGGGTAATGGACGCCGGCAAGATCGGCGAGAAGCAAGTGTGCCCACCGCAGATCCTCACGTTCGACTTACGCACAGACACATTGATATACCGGCATAAAGTCAACGAATCGAATTATATACCTTCATCTCTCTTTATTACACCGGTTAGTATATAGTTCTCCTTTTATTTTTTAACGGCAATGGGCTAAGGAGTCAGTAACCTTTTTTAAGAATTACAAGGACATCATTTTGAAATTGATTTCACTTTTTTCAGTTTTTTCATCATTCCCGATAAGTCTTTATTTGGTTTAATATCTCTTTTTTGGACTGGCACGGAGTGCTACAGTCATAGTGACATTGATCCCCGGGTTGATCTAGTTGTATTTTTATATATTACAGTAGAAAGTTATTTAATTTTCATTTGTTATTAAACAATGTTTGCAAATATAATATAATTTAAGACATTATATTATATTTGCAAACATTGTTGTGCTTCAATCTGAAGAATGCGTAATTTGTAATTGCTTATACAAAACATCAGATCTAATATCATGTAGCATACATATGTAAAGTGAAATATATTACTTTAGATCAAATAGAATATATTTAACGCGGGAATGACATTCATAACCTTCGAATTATCTACAAACGTATTAGTGAACATATAATTGAGTGTTTTATTATCTAATAAAATTAATAAATGTATGCATAAAATATGCAATATTTAATATATTTTCGTTTAGGCCATTATGTAAATTTTACACAATTGTTTTGACAATTTAATTTGTAACAATTTTAGAATTATTCCATTCGGTCAGAATCGCAATAAAATGAACTGAAAGTATCAAGGTGTTTAAGGTTGAAAGTTGTTTAATAATAACTGTGGAAAAACACAACATAATAAAAAAGTCGCCAAGGGTAAACCTAAAATTTGCACATAAGTTAAACAAAATTCCACGTGGTTGATTAATGTTTGGACACATATTTACCATTAAACGAATGTACAGCGTTTAAAACCAGAGCCGGTATCGAATTAATCGTGATTTATATTTCATTTGAGTCTCGTAACATGCTATTGTTATAAAAGAATACAGTGTCTGTACAAACCGGTTTGTTGACGTAACATAAAATAATGTGCATAATTGCTATATCTTCCTTGTTATTATCAAAACTTATTTGTGGTATGCAAATGACTTTAACAATTACCGTTACAGATCAAAGCAATAATAATACGTAAGTTATGTATAAAAAAAATCTTTTTTATATATCTATTGGTTTACGCAGCCCATATAACACATTTACCATATAATAATACAAAAAAAAAGAGAAACTTTTAAGAAATGGTTACTGTTTACTTTAAAACATAAATTATCTTTAAATTACTATCGTACTATAAATCCTATTAGAAACATTTCTTGGTTTACTTGATAAAGTTTCATGCACAATGTAAGAATTATATAGTTGTGGTTTTTCTTCTGCAGGTGTTAAAAATAAATATATTTTCGACATCACGCATGTGATATTCCCCACCCTTTCGTAGTAAAAGTTACTGGATAAGAAGCTTCTCAAAAATATTGTCAATTTTTTTTTCCATTTAAAATGTCTCGATTTCGAAGGTGGTAGATGTGAGGAAAAAAGGCGATGATTGCAGCGACACCTTTGTATATGTGGCCGATGTTTCGGGATATGGCTTCCTTGTTCTAGACGTCGCTAATGACAGAACCTGGAGGATAATACACCGTTTGGCTTTCCCCTTCCCATCGCGTGGGACCTTCACTATCCAAGGTATGTAAAATATTCCAACTCATAGATAACACAGAAAACATCACTATCCATCGATAACTCCCAATTTATGTCATAGCTAATAACTCGTTATTATTGATTAAAATATTTATATTACTATTTTCTTTTAGTTATTAGTGTAATATGCTTATATATTGTAATATTTTTATAATTTTTTGAATTCCATTAACAAGTTTAATTTTTTATATAGTAATAATTTTGATTCTGTTCTTTTCCGAATATGCAAACTTTCCAGAACCCAGTTACTTTGTGCTGATCCGCTATAAACATATTAAGAGTAAAGTTAATAATCTAGAAGTGTGATACATTATATTTACATTTTAAAATTTGCAATAAATTTACTGAATCGATGATCCTTATACATACGTATTTTGGTTTTAAGTATACTATTCATTTTATTATAATGGTTTTAACGATTACTTCGATATGAAGTGCTTATATTAACAAAAGTTTTTAGATTCAAATTTACGGCATATTTCAAAAACTCTAATTATATCTTTGAAGATAGAAGTACAGAAAACAAATGTTATCTTTATCGTAATATCAAAAGAATAAATTAATTTTACCGATTTATCGAGCATAAACCATGATACGTCGGCAAATATAAATACAATAATAATGAATTTTAAATATAAACCATTTTGTACAATATCTTTTTCTATAAATACAAACAGACAAAATAAATATTTCATTATTTTCTAAATAAACACATGCATACGAAGCCGAAAGAAAAAAGAGAGGACTTTTTACAATGTATGTTTCTGTTTGTGCAATAGGAGAAAGTTTTGACTTGATGGACGGTGTGCTGGGGATGGCACTGTCACCTTACCGCGATGGGGAGGACCGTTACCTCTACTTCCACGCCCTTGCGGCCACTACTGAGAATGTCGTCCGTACTAGCCTACTTAGAAACTCGACCTTCTTGAAAAACCCTAATGCTTTGCCTCAAGCAATGAACGTGAGTTGTTATACTGTACCTTTGATATCCACAAACTACTTTTTGCGAACATATTTTTCTAAAAATAAATCTGTCTTTATTTACCAGGTATTCCCAGAAGAGCGACCAAACCAATCTGCTGCGGAAGCAATGGACGGTAAAGGTATCCTATACTTCGGATTGATGGATCCACCGAGCATTTGGTGTTGGAATTCTGCTACCGAATTTTCACCTCAAAACTTCCACCAAATAGATGTTAATAGAGAAACACTTCAATTTGCGAGTGGTTTAAAAGTAGTGAAAAATTTAAAAGGGCAACAGGAGCTCTGGGTGCTTACCTGCAGATTCCAGAAGGTGATGACGGGCTCGCTTAACTCCGACTCGGTAAACTTCAGAATTCTCGCAGAAAAACTTCCTAATTTACTACAAAACTCCCCATGTGCCAATCCCCCAAAGGACCAGAATCATGGGTACCATGCGAATCAAATTTCAACGACCGACGATTCCTATATTACATTCAGATATGGCGCTGTATCATCTCTCTAGAAATAAGAACAATGTCGGAAAATTTGCTCAGCGATTTTATGTATTACAAGTATTGGCTGTTTTGATAATCAGCTTATACGTGTAACTTAT
The DNA here is from genome assembly GCA_018245475.1 of Pharmacophagus antenor. NCBI lineage: Eukaryota > Metazoa > Arthropoda > Insecta > Lepidoptera > Papilionidae > Pharmacophagus > Pharmacophagus antenor. The sequence goes on from DWQX01000977.1 coordinate 28,571, forward strand.
AATATATCTAGATAAGTTAACCAAATAAATTATTCAATAACCTTTTAAACTGTTTTCACTAATAGCCAAATTATTACATTTCCTTGTTCGAGAAACTTATAAATAGCTACCAACATTTTAATTTGTCCAATTACATTTTATTGGATACACTGAAATTGTTAATAATTTATACCCCTATTCCAAAAGAAAGTCTTTAATCAGTAAAAAAGCTTTAGTAAATTTAATCATAATAATTTACTCATAAATTAATATTTGCACATATTCTATTGTAGTTTTTACTTGAGATGTGTATACTAAACAGCGATTTGATATGTGTACGTACCATATAAGAATAAAGACGAGTGAGTTATTTAAAATATTTTATAAAAATTCAATAATTCTTTCATGGTTGCTAGTATAATAGACTAGGATTTATTGAAAGGTTGACTAGTAACTCATTCTCTATTCGATGACGATGACCTCGCTTAATTTACATTTTACGGTAATAAAATATATCGTTATTATTAAATAAAAAAACCATTTTGCGGTTAGAATATCAAAAACCACAGAAAATTCGTTTTGCCTTGATCTGTAGACGAACACGACAGATATGTCTAAGGTAATAATTTTTAGCTAATCACAAATGTATTATTTCAAATAATTGTTGCCGCTAGTAAAATTAATTTAACCCAGCCGAAGGTGCACGGCCCGCATATTCTATTTTTTTTATTACAATTATAAATTATGTCAATAGAATCTTAATAAAAACAATATTTGTCAATAACTCACCATAAAATTTTAATTTGTTCATAATTTTGTTTTAAGTTTTTTAAGTATTTTTATAAATTTAATGTTGTCCATTTTACTTGTATCAACGGCTATCTTTCGCTGGAAGTTCCGTTAAAATCCTGTTTCGGAAAGCATCCAAAACAGACCGCCAATTTTTTTATTAGTTATTGGTATAAGTACAGCGTAAACATTCATATGAGTTAAGTATTGAGCTGTTATTATGATATTATACACGCATTACAATTTTGTTTACATGTATAAATTAAGAATGATACTTTTATACCTTTTGATAAATACTTATTAAAGTTTAGATATACTTCATTTGAAGGTGTTTTCGTTGCTGGCAATTTTTTCTTAAGAACGCCTAACTTTCATGAGAACCTTTCTCTAACGTTGAAAGTATAAAATACCAATCTGATTAAAACTGCATATGTGAATGTAATTAGGAATATGATCTCAAAGTATAAGACAAAAATGAAAAATGGACAATTTTTCTTTTTTCATTATATTTTACGGAACTTAATCGATGCATTTATAAATGACAAATACTTTTCGACATATTGCGTTGATGCACAAGATGGTACGTTTCTTATAGTTCAGTAATTTTACTAATTACAGTTCTCTTTAAGCAAGAATGCTACTACGGTACGGCAATCGTGTTTACACGCATTTGCTCTGCTACAAAAATAGGCGTTGCTATGGTATCTAGTATATATCTACACAATACATAGCAAAAAAGACTTGCCACTACCAAACAAGAAGGGAATAACAACCAACAGTTAATTAAAATTCAGTGCAATACCGTAACCGTCAAAATCTTTACCTATAATCTTACCGCTTTAGAGTAAGAACTATAAAACTGATAATGTACATAATTGCGGTGATTATATCAAAACTGTAATTCTAATTATTAAATACTTAAGATATTTAAAATTTATATTTAGCTATAAAGAAAGTGTTATAACAATGAAATATATGATAAAGGTGATGATATAGAAATTTAATAGTTTCGTAGTTTTTATAATTTATATTAAAACATCATACTGAAATGCTTGGTCAGTTTCCAATAAAGCTCGCACATACATGACGAGTGAACCTAGAGCCATAGCTGACGTAAGCGAGTTGCATGATCCACCTTCAGACGTAGCCACTTTCTTTACACGATACTCTTCCTTTAAGACAAGTTAATTCAATGTAAATAGCGTTCACACTTTTTAAGAGTCCATAACTAACTAGAACATATTTCTCTTGGTATGTTAAATTATAGCCTATTTTTATTATAGTATAAATATAGGTAATAATATAAAGAACTAAGAGAAATAGGTAAATCTACATTTAATTCTAGAAATAGTAATTTGCTTTCAAGATTATTTTATTGACGATTATTTAAAATTCCTAAAAATTATTTTTTCCGTTTTAAATACGATTTGTATTTTAAGTCTATAACAATTAAACACAAATTTGATTTCATTAAATTATTCACATAATTTTTTACCTCTCTTTCCTTCGGTTGTGATGATGTAGTGGGACCGATAAAGCCAGTTAATTTTAAAAATAGCTGTCGATCATCAGAATAGCAACCCTTAGGTTCCTGCCAGGCGATAATTTTATTCATCCATCGTGGCTTTATAAACTCTCCGTAACCTTGAGATGCGCAGAAGAGAACTTAAAAACAAGGAAACAAGAACCGTAAATATTAAGAAAATCAAAATAATGATCATAACTTAAATCATTATGTACAAGGCCAGTCAATTATGCTATTATTTCAATGATTGCGTAAGCACTGGTTACTGATTGACTGGTTAAAACTACTAATTTTTATTTCATTATAAAGTTACTACTACATTTTGAGATATAAAATTAATTTAATTGTTATTGCAAACTACCCATTAATATATAATATAAATAGAAAGTTCTAAGTGTACTTTCTATCAGTTGCATTGAAAACTATTGTACATATTGTCATGGAATCATTTGTGAACTTACTCTGTTGCAAAAATATGGTTTTAGTCCCAAGCGGATGATTCCAAGCCTCTAAGGATTTAGTTTCCTTGTAGATCTGTATGCAAAGCTTGTAGATGTGTGCGGAGACATCGAAACCCTCCATACAGTCGAAAAGTCGTGTTAATACTGCAGCACGGACTCTGCTTGTCTGTTGGAAAGCCAGACCTGAACCTTTCATCAACTGCGCTTGACATTCTGGAGTCAACTCACAGACACCCTCCGATTGGGTGGTTTGAGTTTCCATTGCTGATATAAGCAATTGCATTGTGCATGCATCTGAAAATGCAGTTTTTTATAAAGAATAAACGATCGAAGTTACATTCATAGTTATCTTAGCAATAAATGTCCTTTGAATAACAGTTCTTATTTGAAAGATATAATTGAAATAAGAATAGCTTCGTGGTTTGAAACTAATCGAATCTAACCACAGTTACACAAAGCGACTTAATAACATAAAAATAAACTGATTATAAATGATATTTACAATATTGCTATTACAGAAACCATTTCATGCATGCGATATTAAAGTCGTACCGATCGTTGACGACTTTAACTTTCGATACGTTATGCAAGATGGAACAAAGTAATATCCACATATACGTGCTGTGTAAGACGACAAACCACTCATTGCTCTATTAGCTCTTAGACTTGGTAATGATCTAATCGATATGTATTAAGACATTGCATAAATTATTGTAGCTTCATGTATTTAAGTATTTGCAAACTTTAACATCTTTTTATCTATTATTAAATCCATAAACTTTTATATCTAAATGGACAGAGTTATTTTTAATTAAGACCACAGATATAATAATACCGTACTACATTTACTTATGTTTTTTTATATATACAAACACTGCATGAGTATAATTTTAACTTAAGAAAGACGACACACATGCTAACAAATGCTATCTTGTTATGTATACACGATACCAGAAGGGCGGTTATCGTGCCTCACGGCGGAGTGGTTTTGCCGCTTGCCTGTAATGCGAAGATCCTAGATTTCATTCTTGAGCCACACAAGTCACCATCACTTGTCTGGATGGTGAAAGAGTTTTTCGAACACGCCTGAGTTGCCTCAAAACTTCAACCTTAACGTGCCGCCATAACAGCATTGCTGTGTTCCGGCAATCATTCATAGGAGGGCCAGAAGTATTCTAGGCGAAATCGTTTCTATCTGCCATCTACCTTATTGTCTCTTAACATCAGGAGAAATGTCAGTCAACTGTTAGTCGACAAACAGCCACAGAATAGAAATTTAATAATAATAGCTTCTAAAATATAACAATGTACATGTTAGTTACCACAAAGAAATATTTTCCTTGAGTTCTCAGATGTAACGACATTTTTACATGTATCAATATCAAATAGGTTTTATGGGAAGTACATATATTCCGTAAAACTAAATTTCATTGCGATCACTTTATACTACACTGCCGGCCAAAAGTTTGAGACCACTTTGTACGCAGGTTATAATTTGCAAAATATTTTAAATCTGCGTATGATGACGTAACAATATGAACAACTGTGTAATCTACTAATCATTTTGAATGTCTAAATACCATTTCTCTTATCTTTTACACAATGACTATGCCATAAATG
>DWQX01000978.1:0-32940 GCA_018245475.1 Pharmacophagus antenor
ATATATATATATACATATATATCTGTAGGATTTGCTAGTGAAAACTAAATATATATGTATATATACAAATATACATACATATATATATAGTTTTCTCTATTAAATGCCCCGTCTAAGTCATCATTAGTTGGGTAAGAAGTACCCTGCATTCCGATTTATTTTACATCATAATGTAGGTAAGGATAAGATCATAAAACAAAAGGAAAATAGACTTTATATGTAGTTTTCTTTCTACTTTCAAACACATCTTCAGTAATGAGGCATTAAAGAAAATGATTTTCATTAACACCGCTCAATCAGATACCTATAAGTATGTTGAAAAGTATATATTTTTTTCACCATTATAGCGTCAATTTAAACAATCTTAGAAACCTAATGTTTATTCGATCAGAAATTATATTCTATCTTCAATGCTATTTTATGCCCTTCATTTATTTTAAACAGCAAAAGCAAAGTCCGCTTTGAAAACCTTAACTATATTTAATATCATATTACTATTAATAATTAATGTATACCAATGAAGTACATCGAAAATACGAGAATATAAATTTAACACTATTCTTAAGCATTGTGCTTCGAAGTATCTCCACTCAAACTTGAGGGGAAACTGATGAGAAAAGTCTGGACAAACGAATCAATCCGATCTTTCAATTTAACTTGTACTTTGAACGGGAGCAGCTGTGATAACAAGCATAGCCTTCAAATATTGTTCTTAATTTGATATCAGAAGACGTTCTGAAGTGCAGCATAGTTATCATTGTTACAATATTTTCTACGGAATCAAATAAAACCTATGTTTTATAGACAAAAATGGAGTTAGGACGGCTGGAAAGTTACAGACTTAGATACACGTACGATAATATTCGGTCCCTAAGGTGTAATACCCCGTTTACTGTACGCATTTGAAGTCTAGTTCTGTCAAGTCTGAAACAATTTTACACAACAACGTCTTGTTCTTCATAAAAAAAAGGCCGAACAGAATTAGATGCTAATAAAATGAATAACTGCTTTCACAAAAGTTGACGACGAAAAACCTCATTAATCGTTCATTATAGTTTTCAGTGTCTGAATGATTGCTTTGTTATTACCTGTGTATTAATTTTTTATGGTTTAATCCCACTTAGATCTATAAATATAATATAAACACAATTAAAATGAAATGTTATTAAAGTTCAAAATGATTATTACATATCCACGTCAACTTCCTAATAATTATTAAGATAATTATATCAAATCAATAAAAAGTTGTTACTCATCAATAGAAACATTACTAAATAGAAAATAGATGTCAAAGTTTTAATTACATTTCAGCTCGATTCAAACTTAGTACCTGAGTAAGTGTTAAATATTCATTTATACACTTCGTTATTTTTTTCAATTCCCTATGCAAGTTTTCATAGGGAATTGAAAAATGATTGTTTTGTTATTACCTGTGTATTAATTGTTTATGGTTTAATCCCACTTAGATCTATAAATATAATATAAACACAATTAAAATGAAATGTTATTAAAGTTCAAAATGATTATTACATATCCACGTCAACTTCCTAATAATTATTAAGATAATTATATCAAATCAATAAAAAGTTGTTACTCATCAATAGAAACATTACTAAATAGAAACTAGATGTCAAAGTTTTAATTACATTTCATCTCGATTCAAACTTAGTACCTGAGTATGTGTTAAATATTCATTCATACACTTCGTTATTTTTTTCAATTCCCTATGCAAACATCGTAACCGTAATAAAAAGATTAAAAGAAAAATTATCGAATTGCTATGTCAAAGTAAGCTGCCAAATCTTAGCCTAAGTGAGTGTCACCTAAACATTATAATATTTTGATATTTACTTTAATAACTCTGCCTAAGGCCATCTAGTGATTATAAAAATTAATTAAATTCAAAATATAAACAGAGTATTACAATTTTTTTTTAATTCTCAAATCTCTTGATAAGACAAACAAAACTTTGCCTTTACATCGAAACTGTTTACATAATAACGGAGGGAATAATCTAGTAAGTCAACTCCGGAAGGTATACTCAAGAGAATAAATGCCAGTTAAGCTAAAATTACTTCGAAACTTTTTTGTATTGACATAAAATTAATTTCAGATTATCCAACCTGAGATCAAAACTTACCTTTAAAAATCCATTACATTATTATTATATTTAAATAATTATGTGTTATTGTGAAGTAAGTCTTAAATTGCATAATAATTGCATCAGGTGAAACCGAGGCCAAGTGTTAGCCCATAACCGATAAAAAAAAATTATATGTTACTGTAGTACATACTAATATAAACATTATTACTTTAATAATATGTATAATTAACTTTAATGTTAACTAAACGTAAATAAATGTAATAAACCACTAGCCTACCCACAGAACTATAAATATTTTATGCTAGGTTATAATCGATTTTTCCTATAATACCGATCCAAGAATGTTTAAAGGGAAATTACATGGCGTTGGAAATGATAAGGTGCAGGGAAGCAGTAACCAAGACGGGACGCCGGGTGGATTGCATCCCCTTTCCACTTCATCTTGCGTCTAGTTCATGTTTAATATTACGCTTCCTTACACATTTCGTGACCCATTTTTATTATTTCATTTTTGTTAGAATTTTAAATCGGCTATCGCGTTTGCTATGTAATGAAATATTAAATTAATCAATCTAATGAAGTATTAAATTCGTATTCCCTGAATCATTATACTCGAATATCCATACATAATATAGGAGAGAGATTAATCTTAATATTAAATAAAAAATAATACAATACGAGTACGCAAAGAAGCGGACGAGTGGTGGTTAGTAATCACTAAAAATCCATTAATAATTTTATTAAGCCTAATAAAAAAACCTATTAATAAGTAAGTATAATACATTAAGCATTCAGTTACAGTTTTTTCTCTGACCCACTAACTGAAGCACCACTTACTCTCTGCATTAAACACGGTTAAAGACAAAAGTTTATATCCATTACGCCGAAGTAGGTTAACGGACAAAGTAACTTTTATTTACCAGTACACCTTCCTCTAGAGCTAAATGAAAATGTTTGCATTTTTACATGTAATGCACTCCTTTAATTACGTTAGATACAAATGCGTTCTTCCCTTTATTCGGAAGAGACTGATGCAGTTGCTCATTTGTATTTTCAAATATGACACGACGAATCTCTGAAATCGTACAGTATATAGTTTCATTATCTCAGACATTGCATTGCGTTTATGAATCTCGAATAAGTATTGTTGGACAATGATATAACTAGAAATTTAATTAATAGTGCTACTTCGAATTTCATTTATAAATACACTATTGCTTCAGAAGTAATGAGAAACTGTAAACCATTAAAAAGTAGTAACGAAAGTTGTAATCTTCAAGCCACGTAAAAGATTAAAATTAATGCACTAACTTTTCCCCTTCTCACAGATTATTAAGACCAAGCAAGAATATAAGGTAATGTAAGGAAGGTATTTTATGTATAATATCTATAAACCATTAATTTGTTTAATAGCCAACATGCTATCTTGCAATTAATTTAAATATTTTTGTAAAAGAAACATTACTACTCTCAGACGGGAAGAACTTTTCGAATTTATATTAATTAATTTTAATAAGTTACAACCTAGAATAATTTTACTTGAAATTTTATTTTCACAATTTATTTAAAAAATCTAAGATGTTGTACATAAGCTAAATAAAAAAAAATACTTTAAAAAACGAAGCAAGATAGACTTCGGAATTACAACCCATTTCTTATTAGGAGGTGGCATTGATACAATAGGTCCTAATCAATTATCTATAACAAAAATCGGTACAAGATGCAAATGGTTATTAATCGTAATAATACAGGTAAAAATTAATTTACTTAAAAACCCGGAAATTATTTCATATGAAATCAAAAAATTCACAATATTTATAAAATCAAGTAGTTAAAAACTTTAATTGCACCCAGTAGTCAACTAAAAGTTCTGATTTTAACTTTATCGAATGGAATACGAAACTTCAGTGCGGACCTTTTCACTACCCTTAGTCAAATTAAAACTTAATTTTGCTTGAAAACTTTGTCGGTACTTAATATAATATTTAAGCGATCATGGGTAAATTTATGTTAAACTTGTTCTGGTGATTCTTATAATATAATCAAGGACTTAAAATTCGTATAAAAACTGATAATCAGATTTATAGTTAAGTGCTATTTATTAAGTTACTTTAGTTACGTTTACCTTGCTGAAAGAACTTCCAAGTAGTTATCATCATGGTGGAATATATTTGTATATAGTTATATCTTCTGATTTGAAAGACACTGTAACTGGTTAAATTATTAGCAGGTAAAAGGTATTAATATGACACACCATCTTCAATTAATTTATTTGTTAAAGTAGTCGTAGGTCTTAAGAATAGTTTACCCTTAAGTTAAGGTAGCTTGAAGGTAAGTTATTCTTTCAATCTGTGCGTAGTTTCTTTTATCTTTTATTAGAAACTCGATAGTATAAACCGCCTATAAAATATGCATATTAGAAAGAAGTTTCCAAATATTTGTTGCTAGAAAAAGTTGTAACTATTCATAAAATTAAAAAGTTTGCAGAATGTAACTTACTAATACATCAATGTAACAAAAAATTACTAATAAACTTCTTATATAAATAAAGTAAAGATTAAATGGCTATTTATTACGTTGAAGTATTATTATCGATAATTATATTCAACTGATTTATAATTTAAAAACTCTTAAGTTTCCATTATATTCAACACACATAATATGTTTTGGTTCCATCGGGTTTTCAATTCACAATAGTTTTTACATGCCATGATTTAATAATATTTCCCTTTGTCTAATCGTAAAATTCAGAAAAGTCTATACATACATGTACTCGTATGTGCGTGGTAAAAGTGATGAAAATTATGTTATTTATTACATGTTTTACCTCCGTCACTGATTTAAGCTATAGTTCTAATTGAGATTTACTAATTACAGTTTACATCATTACTTAGATATAGAAAGCCAGACTTCTCGGCTTGTACCACAGTTAAAAAGTTATTTCAAAGAATACCGATTCAGTCATCACCAAGGTAGAGAATAGTGTAAAGGTAAAGTGCTATCTAACGAATAGAGAACTAGCTCGAACAAAGTTTTAACAATGTCCAGTGAACAATTAAAGCGTTACCGGCCATCGGAGAGCCGTACGCGAACCACGGAACTGGAAAGTCAAACGTTTAACTATAATAGTTCGTGCTACGAGTATATACAGTCTGGAGCGGCCAAGTTTGTGTTGTTTATGTAATGACAAAACAATACTAACTAACTGCTTACTTTACTTTACATAGATATCATTACTAACAGATTTATTTACGGAACAGGTAGAATGTTACTCGTATTATAATGGCGAATTGTTATATATGTAGAGTTATAAAAGTTTGTAATGTATCTAGTCTAAATCTATTCTAATACAACTTCGGAAATCAACACACGGTAAGACAAGTTTTTTTATTATTTTTACCATATAAGAATTGTATACTTTTTTCGTTTAAATCACAATATTTAATACACATCTTCTGGATTTTTAAATTGCTCGGGATAAAATGGACTCTTTTAATTGGGGTCTAAACGGTTTATTGTAAATTAACAAACAGATCGTGAAAATATTTTATTACAAACCTTTTAATCAAAATCATATTACAAGGACTAATGAGGATTTAATTGGACGATAGAGAAAATTAAGTGAAAATCACAAACGACCCGATTCAATCGTGAGTATAATATGTATCATGTTTTATAACAAACATTATTTATATTTTTGGACACGTACGATATGTGGGTATAATTTAATAAACAGGACTAACATCCATCATAAATATTACCAACGTATAAAGCAAAGAAAGGCAAATAAATATGAATTTATAATATTAACAACAAGCTGAACTTTTCTATTCATATTTTTTAGCAACCAACTCTTTTTCGCCTAAGGAGTGTAATCAATAACAATGAAGTAAACATTAGCCCTCGTGGAGCCTCGTCTAAAATCTTGCCTTGTTTCAAAGAGGAATCCAGTTTGATTCCGATTCTAAGTAATTGGTTTTGTGTGAGATTGTAAATATATATTTATATTAGTATTTAGAAATATCTGTGTACGTATATCATTCTGATAGCCCATACTACTGGTGCTGCTTGGCTATCTATATTCGGCATCAGAGTACTGCGTGTTAAATGTGTTATACTTATTCATAATATACTACAATGTAAATATAACAAAGATTAAAATCAATGAAAGAAGAAAGAAAATAATTTTTATTTAAACCCAATTTTACAAAGTTAAGACTAGATTAACCGGACCCGTTATTTTGACTGAACAACCTGTGATAAAAAGTATCGTATACTAAAATTCGATTGTCTTTTTTTATATTTTAATACTGGTTCTAGCAATATTGTTTTATTTATTTATTTTTTAAACAAGACAAATAAATATTGTATTCTACAATGATTCGTAAAGTTACTAGTCTCGAAAAGAAATTCATGAAAAAATATCCCATAAATGTAGTGTTAAACACAAATCAAAATAAATAAAATAATTAAATTTGGTTCGAAAACGTTTAACTAATCTTCTAATTTGTGCCACACACGAGTAAAAATAAAGAATATTTCAAAATAAACACCTAACCCATACAAAAACAAAGTAAATAAAACTTAAAATCAATTGCAAGTATAAAAAGTCGATAGAAAAATATGCATCAACGAAGTCCGGTAGATACGTTGTAGATGGGGACGGTGCGCAATTTCCCATCGTAATTTGGTCAATATCGTATAACAATGTGGGCTCCGGTGCCTCCGTGCGCCGGGCCCGACTTAATTGCACTGGTTACGATCGTTAATTACACCTCCCCACTGACGCGGTCGTCAAGCGGAACAATTAACAGTGGCAATGGCTTTGATAAAATAGTCTTCTTTTAATTGTTTACATTTCCATTCAAGCGAATGACAACTGTAGTAAATCGTTTTCGAGCGTAATCTTTGAAACAATTGTGATAGTAGGTAAATACAAATAAATATGAGGGACATTTTTCATACATAGTATTTTGATACTAAGATAGATTAGCTGCTTAGCTACTTATAGTATGGGGTATCAAAGACCGATATACATACATAGGTATTTTAAATAAATACTTATTTATATTATTAACAACCAGACATAAAAAAAAAAGAAATGAATATATTATATCATTTTTATCCTGTGCGGAAATTGAATCCGCGACCCCTGATCTAAAAGGCAGGGTAACTATCAATAACCTGCAGGCCAGATAAACATATTTCTTTTAATTGTTAATTTTATTTTTTGTTTTCATCAAAAATGCTATTGATATAAAGATATGTAACTCCAGCAGTACTAATACACATCTACGTAATAAAACATATATACCTGGCGTGATTTTTTTTTTGTTGGTGGCAATAACAAGAATTTGTACTGATTATGATTTATTCATGTGCTTGTATGATGATTCCGCCACTCTAGATAAATCCGTTTATTTATCCATACAGTACATTACGAATGCGCTAGACACATAATAAACATACGTCGAGCGAGTACAAAGAGACAGCTCATACAAAATGTAATAAAGGTAAGTAACTATGTATGGAATGCTACAATACGGCCGTAGCTGTATGCAAATGTCATCACAAAATAAACAACATTTTGATTTTCAGCTACTGCTTCGTTTGAATAGTTTTATAGCAACATTAAAGTTGTCAAATAGAATGTCATAACTTAATTTGTACGAGCAAACAGTATGTTATGCCACTAAGCCGTTAATAACAAGCTTTGAAAAGGTCAAATAACAAAACTATATATTGTTTTAAATTTACTTCGTAATTTAATCGTTTTAAAATAAACAAAAAATTGAGTGTAAAAATAATTGTAATGGAAAAATATACATATACCTTACCTTTAACCGCAAAAAAAAATTAAATGTTACACGTTTCATTGCAGCTACGAATTTTAAATGTGTTACATGTTTTCATATAAAAACCAGATTTTAAATGGACATATATTTAGTAGCATTATTTATATATTATATAAACGTGGTGTAAGTAATATTGTTAGTTTGTTCGTTAACCTCCAATGGGACTTTAAATCTTCACAATTACCACATAGCGAGGTATCGGACCAGTTTACAACTCGGAAATATACTTTTATTACTCTACGGTGTACGCTTAACATAACTCAGTGTTTGGACTGAATTAGATATTGCAATTGGCAAATGGTGATAAATCTTTTTTTTTTATAATTAGTGTAGGTTTGTGTTGTACCAGAATCTCACCCGGTGTTTATTGGTGATAGGATTTTATCTAGTATAGGCCACAAACCAAGACGCCTTTCTCCCTCTCGCTTAGACAAGTACGATGATAACCTTTATTTTTGCTTACGTGCAGTAGTAACACTACTGTGCTCCGGTTTGAAGAATTCTGTAGGTAAAGATTTTACAAGCACAACGGGACTTCATATTTTTTTATGGTACACATCACCACGATACTGATGTTTACCCCTAGATGAATGTAATATTTTATCGGCAATGAACTAACACTTGACCTCAACATCACCTGATATTATGTGACAACGTGGCTGTAGGTGAACCGTGCTCACTAAGAATACTTTTGGCGCTCATACATGTAATTAAAGAAACAATGATGTTGGACCAGTAGATTGTCAATAAAGGCGATAACTAGCCACCAGTTGTGTTCAAAGAAACACTGCCATCCGAACTCCACTACTCATGTGGTCCAGGAATGGAGGGCGAGAGCGATATCCCAAAGCGAACAGCAACCGCTCCGTCTCGGGAACATTTAAATTTATGTATGACAATAATTTTATCCACTTTCATAAGTCCTATCATTTAAATCAAAACAACACATTGTGTAACATATTTAATCAACCTTAGGTCACGCAACTTGGTCTGCATTTGTGAAGACAGACTGTTGCGTAATACGGCGACTCTGTGTAATAAAAATTCATCATCCATTTCTACTAAAAAAATACTTTTTTAGAAGTTACACCTTCTGAAAGCATTGAATATAATTTATTTTTATGTAATAAGGTCAAATAAACTAAATAGATCAAATTTGCTTTCTGTACAAATAAATAAAATACAAATCTGTGTATATAAGTACAGCAAGATACAAAACATAAAAGTATAGTTTTTTGTTTCTCTCAGTACAAAAATATACATAAAGTACGTATATAGAGCATATTAACACATCACATAATTAATTATTTTTAACGTTATTTGGATTCCAAACACAGTCGATTTTAATTTTAAACTAGCGTCACAAAACTTCGTTTTGATTTCTACATTACGATGTCGAACGCCTGTTAAGTTGCAATTAAAGAATTATTACACTTTCGTTGTAAATGGCAAGCTTCGTACTATAAAACGTTCATGTTCTATAAAAAAGTAACCGTAGATTGAATAAGTAAGTAACATCTACTTTCTGTTATTACAAACACTATTTTGTATTCATTTCATGTTAGCAGAACTATATTACAAGGGCAACAATAATTTCGACCATAAATAAATAAATACTGCTTAGAAATAAATCAATCATTTTACTCGGTTTAGGATTTTCTATGATACGAATACAATATCGTGTTGTAATAATAACTTTATTAAAGTAAATATTTGTGCAATACACAGTCCTTGCTTTATGCCGCACAATAATCCTTACCCAAATGATTCTTAATTATTGTTTAACTTACGCGTTAAATCGGACATTTTACCGGCATCTTTCGAGCCTGTAGTAAGTTGATGCATGACTGAATCCCACCTATAATTCTTATTAGAATGAAAATAATAAAAAAAAATATTCGGTCACAATTAAACATTGAAGATTGTTCCGTCGCAATGACGGGTTTAGAAACCTAGTTTTAATAAAATCGAATACATGAAACAGGGTTTAAATTTGAAGAAAACCCGTAATTGAAATGCGGAAGGTAGGATTATAACTGTAGTCTATCGTTTTTGCATGTCAAAGTGCAAATCCATTGTTCCGAGCGTGTTCACTATTTGTCTTCTATTCTGGAGTTATATAATGGACGACAGTTGCGTGTCAACCGGTACGATTTTGTAGCTTGGATGATACTCTTTGTTTCTCAATAAAAACTCAGTATTCTATACATGGCTGCCATTTTATAGATCAAATTTTTAGGGTTAAAATTAAATAGCAATCATACCCGATCCTTTCCTTTTGACGATTATGCAAAACAAAATAGCAGTATACAATTAAACATTAAAATTAAATCATTAAATAAGCTTTTTAATTTAGATTAAATACTTCAGTAATTAAGTTAATATAACGAGAGAACTCGATGAAAACCAAAGTCTACATAATTTACTACGTAATAACGCTTTGCCCAACTGATCTGTCTAAAACAAGAAGTAACTACCATTAAACTTTGTTACGAAAGGCAATTGAATACGTATATATCATTAAAACGAATAAAGAAATGTGAGTTTTTCAGAAACTTGTTAATAATCAATAGTTGAATACAAAGTTTTAATTTGTCCAATTTGTAGGAAAAATATTTAACCTATTCGCCTATCTACCACTACATTAAACTGATTAATAGTTTAAAATCTGTATATTCGTCGCTGTATTACAGTTGTAATTATTTCTTACATCTTAGAGCAAAAACAAAGGTATTTGATTTTTAAATTTCCGCGTGTGTCTATCAGATTGTCATAGCTATTAAACAGCTACTAAACAAAGAATAATCTTTTTTATTTTGGATAAAAGTCGATTCCATTGATGGGTAGTATTCCTAATTAAATTAAATCATATTAGACTTTAGTTCTCTTTATGACGTTTATTTTGATAGCACCTTACTATTTAAAGTAAAATGTCAAAACGCTAAAATCATTTGGGATCAAATAATCAAAGTTATCCATTGTTGTGTATACTTTAAAAATCTCTACTGCTCTCATAACTGTAAGCTTTGTCACACCCCACAAAACTCGTGCAAAACATATTCTTACAGCAGAACTCGTGTTAAAACATTTTCAAAGCATTTATTTTATATTATTATAGGGCATTATAATAGGATATTTTCAGTTGCTTACGAATTATTTAAAACATTTTAAAAATTAATTTTACATAGAATTTTTTACCGAATTAGATGAAAAAATTATAATATGTTACTTACAGTATGAAGGGAAAATTTATTTATTTATACTTACCATCGCTATACATAACTGATGTACGAGATATTTTATATATTTAATGTTCGTTATATAATAATTAACGAACATATGTTAGATTCATATACGTAAATAGCAATAACTATGTCTAACAAAAAATTATATCACGGCGAACGAATCCGGTTCGCCTTCCTAAAATGCAAATGATTTTAACGTTGTAACGCTATTCATTCAGAAATTATAAAAGTCACTAAACATTTGTCATTGTTTTATTAAAAGCGACGGCTGGATAACGTGAATTTACGAACCCCGGACCTCCGGGTTCCGTACACATTTAGAGATAGCCGTAATTCATATTCATTATACGTAACAATCGGATGGAATTCATTTCCTCTAACAGTTAGTCGTATGCCAAATTATCTGTCAGTATAATATTCATTACCTATACATTTAAAATTTAAAGTACTGACTGATTTACTGGCAGACAGACTGACCTATTAATTAACGCACAGCCCGAACCGGTAGTATTGAAGACAAAATTTGACAGGTATGTTCGTAACTTAACTTCGTTTATAACTTTGTTCCCTGAGTCGATGGACGCGAAAATTAGGTTTCATAGTGGAGAGGGATAAATCCTAACATTAAATAAAAAAAATACCAAGTAGGGAAAATCGAGCGGATAGCTAGTGACAATTTCCATCACATTATTTACTTTAAACTTAAAATTTGAACAAATTTTAATCCAAGTAAAAATAGAATTTCCTGCATCAAAAAGGTTATACATACTAATTGGAATTGAAAATAAAAAACAATCTGTGAACACTAAAAACATTTCGAATCTTATCAAATGCATTTAAATGGAAATAGCTGTGGTATACAACTAAATTGAATATGTAAAATATATTTATAAAACTGGAATGTTACTTCTAATGGATTATTTCCATTAGTGAATATTGACGTAAAGGGTATTATAAAATTGCTGAGCTTAATAAAGAAAAACTAAGATGGACAAAGAGAAAGACATTCATCTAAGAAGGTAAGGAATGTAATATGAAGGTTAAAGACAAAGTAAAAATAAACGAAATACGAAGATGATTGTAAAAATGCGGATCGCGCGTGCAAATATAATAAACTTTTATTTCAAACTCATCAGTATTTCAGGTAGAAGATAAAACAGGAACGTAAATAACCAGTTCATGTCTGAAATATGATTGTACGTATAAATGGAGCACACAAAAGTGTTTTTCACAAAAGCAAAAGAATTTTTCACACATAAATTGATGTTAAAATTCTATCAACCTCTAATAAATGCGAAACCGAAACCGTGTTTAAAAGCCATACTGTCGATTTTGCTGTTAAAAGTGTTTTTGCACCAGCGAGAATTGGATCAACAGTATTTTTAGTATGGTAAAAAAATATGGGTGAAAAATTATTACAAGGACTCGATAGCTTTTATTATTAATTATTGGCGAAATTAACATCTCCTAGCGTAAGTATTTTATTCCATTATAGAATTACTTAAGTGATACAAAATAGAGGAAATATATGTATATTGATATGTACGTAGAAATAAACTCCTTAGAAAAGGGTCGCTAATTAAATAGACAGACGATGAAAGTACCAATTAACAATACAATCCCAAAACATATAGCATAAAATCGAAACACCGTATACTCATGCAATCGTTGAGGAAGGGTAAGAAGAAGTAAAAAAGAGAAGGTTAATAAAGTAAAAAATCTAAATCACATTTTAATCACGTTTCAAACACGGAGTATAAAAATTAGCACCGTTAGTCCATAAAGAGACAAGATACAGAAATTTATTTTAAATGTAATGTATAATTCACATAAAGAATAAGTTAAATTAATCGAATATACATTGCTTTCACTTGGAACTTATTCAGGTCCAATTAGAATATTGTTAATTGTAAAAATTCATGGATAAATTCCGAACTCTTACAAGATCACTAGTAATTTTATTTTAAAACAGCGTAAATTCTTATCTCAAATGTTTATTCATAACTTATTTTGCTTTATATTTATTTATTTTTATTTTTTGTATTTTTTGCCTTTTATGAATAATTCGAAAATTAAATTCGCATTTAAATCGACACGATCGATAAGCCCTTGTAAGAATCATAATTAACTTAATATCACTTACTCAAGAACGACCTTCCAAGTGCCTAAAAAAAGTTTTAATTATCAGTACAGCTCCATTATAAATTTGAGTCCCTCGGGATTGATTCCGTATTTTCCGACGCCCCAACAAGATTAGTCACGGCTGGTAGACACTTTCGTGAGCATGGTAACGGCGGGGGCCCCTGACGATATTTATTATTCAGAAACAGAATTACTTTTCTTTTACGGTTTCAGTTATTCATATATTATTCGTATTTGATAATTGGGCCTGTAATGAATAAGGTAGATCTGATATAGTATAATTCTACTCGCCTGTTATAAATTAATAAATATTTGAACATTTGTTAAGGATAGTAATAAAGCGGTCGCCATAACTATGACAGTGGCCCGAGTACTGAATATTTATAGCCTATTTTTTCTTTATACACAAAAAAAGAGAAGACGAGTAGGATTTAACACCTGATGCTTGCCTATAATACGTGTATATATATATTTAAGATACACAGCTATATTACCCTTATCTCTTTGAGATTTAAGACTACCTCAGTAGCACAAAGCTTTACCAATTGTTTTGTAACACGGAAGTCCCAGGTTTGATTCTAAGACTACATAAATTTGGTTGATGGGAAGGGTTTTCTCGAACCTAACTAGTTACTGCCCTCAATTTCAAACTCACGCGATTAGCTATTTTTGGGTGGACATAAATATAAGAGCAAGAGTATACTAGATGAGTACGCTTCACCGACCATGACCTCGATATTTATTACTCAACATATTCAGCGGCTGTCACTAAGATTCGAGTGCAGCGACTACGATAAAACAGTGCGGTCCACTCGCACCTTGCATTTTTTGTGAGCCAGGAAAGCTCCGACGTACAGATCTCGGAGTAGCAGTTATTAATAATAATAATGGAACTAAAAAGTTGTATATAATTAACTAAATTTAGCGAAAAAATTGTTTGAATTTACTCAAGTTATGAAGCACCTAATGTGTAAAGAAGTATGAATTTAGGTCGATATTACAGTGACGTTAAAAAAAAACTTGTTACCGTAGTAATTTCATTTCTTATAGCACCGTTTAAACCGGAAGACAGTAATTTTTATAGTTAGCTCCAAGCCTTCTACTAAATCACCCCGTAGTTAAATTAAATTTTCGTTACTTAAATGTTATAAAATCTTTAGTGATTAGTTTTCAAATACAAGGATAAAATGAAACTTGTATATAAAAATAAAAAGGGACAATCAAATAAGAAAAAACGCATTAAAAATGAAAAAAATATATGAATATTCTTTTATTGCTCTGGACCCAATATAGGTAGCTAAGCAGCCCCTACAGTATAAGTTATCAGAGACCCATTAACATACATATTTTTTAAATAAATACTTACATATGTATTAGCAAGCGTAAACAGGCCAAATACAAATATTCATCACATGAATATTTGTCCTGAGCGGGACTCGAACCAGCGACCCCTAGTGTAAGAGGTGGTTTACTACCATTACACTAACGAATCAGTCAAAATATTAGAGGACCATCCAATTGAAAAGTTGACATGTTCAATTTCTTTGGTATTATATTTGAAGTAATCAACCAAATGTACCATGATTGTGAATAACAAATGCTACTATAGAGCCGCAATACAAATTATCGCACGATGAAATATAGTAGAAGTCTCTACGAATCTTCAATAGACACGCAACCAATCGTTTATATTATAGACAAACGTTTATTACATAACATCAGAATGAAAGATTTGGAATAATCCGCAACGTTACAGGGATATTCAGTTAATTATTTGATATTGATATATATTAAATATCAATAAAAATAAATGAAATAAAATGGATTTCGCATATACACTAATTTTATACGGTGTTTGTTTTGCTACTTTATAGTAAACTCGTCAAAAACAATGATACAAAAGCGGTCTTAATGCCACAAGATATTCTTTGCCAACATATGATGTGGTGAGATATTTGTTTTGTTCAATAACGTCTTGTTTAATCTAATTATTGAACTATATTTACAAAGCTCTCCCCAAGTTTGTCTACCCTCGGGCGCTATCCCTGCGATCAATCAATTCGATATTGTACGAAATTGACAGCAGGTAAGCAATTAATATGCCCATATACAAGATTATACTAAATCCTATTCTATGTACACAGTAAATAAATGATTTTGTAACCACAAACTTTTCAAGGTCTTTGTTATAGCTCCATGTAAAATTGAGATTACTGGAATAATTTATTGCTTTATACTGTAAATTAATATCATGTATATATTCACAAATATAACCATTTAATGAAATTTAAACATTAACCGAATTAATTTGGTTTGAGGCAGAAATTATTACATACATTGTTAATTGAGTCAGACCTTTATTCAGTTACTAGTTGAACAAATATTGAGGTTACATAAGGGATATTCACGTATCCCGGTAATAATATAATTTCTAATTATAACAACAACAAAGTACCAAAAACTATTACATTATGTGTTAAATTGTATACTTATATAATTTGTAATGAGTATGCGGAGCGAGGGCTATGTTTTAATTTTTAATATTATGTCATCATTACAATCCATCACTTGTTATGTGTACAAATATTAATGTATATTACAGTTAGTCCGCTTACTATTAATATAACTTAATTTATGACGTACATCCGAAAATTAAGAAGCTCATGCAACTATTTCTAATTAATTTTTATGTTAATTTTTTACAGAGATACGAAAAAAATTCTATACGTAGATAAGATTGTCCTAAAGGTTCAAGAATTATAAAAACTTCCAAATAATCGTACAATTCCCCGCGTTTCAAATTTTTTTACAAACAGTATTTATAATTAAGGGCGCATAATAAAGAACCGTAATAATGTGGTTGATTTCAGAGAGTGGCCGCTGTACTCGACACTGCTTTGCACGTGAAAAGTTTATTATTAGATTTCTCGCACCGGAACTCCGTGTCTCCTAATGATAGTAAGTAATCCAATTGAGATCTGAATACACTGACAGGTATCTCTTTACACAAGCCGTGAAGTACGTTACGTAAATTAACGTTATAAAAGTATTCACAAAAGCCAAAACGAAACCTCGTGTGCGGGGGCAGTCAGACTTGGTAACTCCTACCATAAACATATTTTATAGTATTAACAAACGATATAGCAAAACACAATTCATGTGCGTTTAATTGATAATCATTATTTCATGAAAAATTAAGCTTTTTTAAAAACAATAATTCTTTCCTAGTAAATTGGTACTCTTTTTTCTACGCATATTATTTTATGCCGCAAAATTTGAAGTCATTTGAATTTGATAACTTACCTCTAAATACGTCGCCAGTATTTCTAAAAAAAATACCTGTAATAAAGAATATAAAACTATAATTTGATATCTTTAAAAAATAATTCAAATAAAGTAAATAAAATTTGTATTTTTAAAATACTCTAAAAATCTTGCATGCAATATAAAAGATTATTAGGAAGAAAAACTTTTAATTTTTTGCGTTCTGGCTGTTTGTAAAATGCAGACATAAATTTATAAAAAAATAAAAAATATTGCAAGGAGAAGAAAGTTCTTCTGTTTTCTTTTTGTTGAAATGCCGTTGTGGTGTATTATATTTGCAATTCTGAAAACGAAAGAAACAAGCCAGACGTTACAAACTAAGAAGACAAGAATAACTCATTAATTTCGGAGTGATTGTTGAAGAAAAGCTCTCCAGATTTTGAATTATAAAAAGCTGTTACGTTTTAACTAAAATCTTCAGTAATTTTAAAGTAAATGTCAAAAACATTTTTTTGTTAAAATTTTATATTACAATAACAAAAATATTCTTAAATAACGTTAAATTATCATTTATCTTTTTGTATACCATGTATTCTCGGGACACAGGTTTAGTAGAGTATGGACCACGATCATTGTTAAATTGTTGTAATAAAACCCTTGTTGTGTTCTGGTAGTTCATATATGTCAGAGTCAGAAGTATTCTAGCTGAACATACTTCATCATCTACAGCCTCTTCTTCACTTAACATCAGGTGACATCGAGTTCAAATGATAGCCCATAGAATTAAAAAAAAATTAATACATATAATACGTAAGTAAATAAATTGTAAAAGATTTCTTAAAGCAGTCTAAAAAAAATCGCTTAAAAAGTTATGAGTAATTCCCGAACTCCCGACTTTATCTTCACGTCATTAAAAATAAGATGATTTATTCAGTAGCATTTTAGATCGTAACATTGTAACTACAATCATAAAATGATCCTGTAGGTTATACTTAGGTTCTATTGGGCAAAAATGAGATTAGCAGAATCTATCATCTGATGGTGAATAGTATAAATGAGTAGAACATGATATGGCGTTCCGAAAGTGAAAAGACGATAACATTGTATGTTGGGCTACAGGAGGCTACAGGGTATTGTACTCTAGGGCCGTATTTTAATAGGCAAGCTTATCACTAGGTGTAAATTCGAAGCGTCTCACTGTTAAGTCATAAAATAGTGCTCTCGTACCGTAATGGTTAACCAATAGCATTGTAACACGAAGATCGTTAGCCTGATTTCGAGGACACATATGTATTGGAGTTTGGTTCAGCGTCAATTCCTCATTATAACGTTATCGCTTTATTTTGACTGTAATGTCAGGGTTTTCTGATTAAACATACTTCACCATCTACGACCTTATTGTTAATTAACGTCGTGTGAAATAAGAACTGAATTGTATAACATAACCGATAAAAAAAATAGTACGACATCTCACGTTACATCTTAAGAATTGAAAAACAGAAGTTTGTTTATAGTACTACTATTTGGGGACAGCAAAATGTAGACCACTACTATAAAATAGGCGGTACATTATATAGTAACCTACCATGATAATTTTCATCTAAAGAGACACACCAAATAACATAAGTTTTTATTTAATAAACCTTAACACATTGTCAACCGGTCGCTAGTTAACTCGTGTCTTCGTTGGCGAACGTTGCAGACCACTCATAAGTCTACTTGTATTGGAGCCGTACTGTGATTATAACTTCAGGTATACCAAGACAACTGATGAACCGTCAATAATACTGACACAAAAATCAAAGAAATTACCTTTTTACAAAACAGATGTGCTGTTCCCATTGCGAAAAAAGTGTAGACGATATCAATACGACTTCCATTAAATCAAGTGGAAATCATTAACTGAACTGTGAATATGTTTCAGTTATATACTCGGCGGATTTGAATTCTCTAGTAGCATTGTTTAGGTACTCAGACATTTTGATATAGGAGCAACGTTCGCAACTTTGTTTGGATCACTTTTAGAATATATGTAAATTTTGACCTTTGATATGTAAATAAAACATCGACCCATTTCGTATAACATTGATAATGAAAAACTTCTCAGTTATTTCAAAATTATGGGAGATTATTTCACAAACAAATATCTGTTTGATTACTAAAATATTATTAAAACTGAAATAAATAGATTACATTTATAACCCCTTGTTATATCCGGTCTACACCAATGAGAGCCAGAGCAAAGCAGGAAGAAATAAAGTAAAAAATTCATTTTTAATAATAAATATTTTAGGTATTAGTAAAATAACAATAATAAATCTGTTCGTGGACGTCAATACTTTTAAAATATCGCCTCCATAATTTCATTGACATTGCTTCCGAGATGCTAAATATCTGTGCCCTCTGCGCAATCGACCTTCTGTAAGCAGTTATAAATAATTATATATTTACAGAAGACTTGTGAAACAAACGCGGAGAAAAAGGATATATTTAAACTACTTAAATAAAACTTGCCTTGACGCACACGACACTTTAAAAGCAAAATTAACTTCCATACATGCATCTAACTTAAACGCTGGTCTCAAAGTTTCTGAATGCCATAAGTTTGTTAGAGAATTTAAGATGGAGATAAGCTTGACACGTCTAAATTGGAACTAGAACAGTACAGATTTGCAGCCCCTTTTGCAGAACGTTTTGCATACGAATGAAATTCGAACATAAATTATATTGCTTCAAGCATTTAAAATAATGTATGTAAAATCCGAATCATAGCGTCCACAATTATTAAATTTCTCATCGTGTAGCGTGAAAGATCAAATCGTGATCCAATTTATCTGATTTCATAGTTACATTATAAAGTCCGCTAAAAATAATTTTACTACAAATTATGGTGATTATCAAAAAGTGATAATTTAAAACAAACAATACCAATTTGTCAAAATATTTTAATAAAAGTTAAACCTACAATAAATAATGAAATGTTACAATTTTTGTAAATGTCCTTAATAGAATAGAGTGATGGTAATATAAACATATCGACTACCTTGTTACAAAGATCATAAAGTATTCGTTATTTCAATAAACATAAAGGAAATTGTCTTTAAGAAAAAGTGCCTGCGTGTATCTTAAATTTTTAATACTTCAATCTTTGCCTTTTTCATACAATTTTGCATAAGGTGTCGTACGAAAATTCCTATTACCTTTTTATATGCCTACAAGATAATATTTGCATTAAACAAAGCAAAAGAAATATATGTATTTCATATTATGTCGTCTTAAAAAATAAATTCTAGCAACGTTTCTCTAATAACCATAAATCCGTCGAATAAAAAATATAATAATTTTAATACAAACAGAAAATAAAATATAGTTTATAACAGTTATACAGTAAAAGGTTAATCAGAGAAAAGAAATACAATTTATGTTCACAACTTCGGATTCAATGTAGATTTTGGCACAGGTCACCCCTAGGGAAATCTCGACTATCAAGTAAAATTTATTGACATAAGGTTGACATACAGCGTCCTCAAAGACGGGATAATGTATCTCTTGTCACGGCCTTTTGCCCGGATTGTTAAATTTTAATCTCTTTACTGTAGTTCGAAATCTGTATACAGTTTTACATAATAATTAATTTATCATCGTTTAAATTTTTGATGTTATAACTGGATCCATATTCAATTAATTACAAATTTGTAACTGATCATCCAAAATCTTTTTTATTTGCGTATGATAATGTGATACCAGGGTATTTATGTTTGAGGAGATGGTATAAAACCAAAAACTTTCAATAGCAATAGAACCTGTCAATTTGAAACAAATTAATGTTTGGACGCTACTGCTTTTGCGGCAAAATATAATTTATTTCTTTCATTACCAATTTTATGACTTTCGAAAAGATAATCTAACCACAGTCCAAACAATTAATACATATCATTATTAAATTACGTGCATTTAATTTCAAATATATCGTTATCTAACGTTATTTTTAATTCAATATATTCCATGGAATGTGTTATGAAATATTTAAGTCAAAATTGTACTGCATAAAACAAGGGTTCAGGAACTAAAGCGAGTTGATACTAATTAATTCAGACAGTAACATGAAGTTTGTTTTAACTAGAAATACAATAACAAATTTTAAAAGTGGAGATATTTTTATATTTATAATGTAGTAAACTGAAATAAAATTATTTAATGATTAACTTACCTATACAAATAAAAATGTAAGTGTTTGTAATATTGAAACGACAGCTTCTATATAAGTGTGTGCATCGACGTTTATATATACTCGTAATTGCCAAAATAATACTTTAAAATTTTCTCGCCGCCTATTTTTTTGTATGAACCAATTTTGTTCAGATTTTCACAGGCAGCTGTTAAAGTAACGCGTGACATAGGTTACTTATAAAATAATCATTTCAGATCGGCTATCTCGAACACCATTCGATCAGTGAAAATGAGACATATCTTTTAACAGTTCTCACTTTGTTATTCGACAACATGGCATTGCAGTATTTCAACTTAATTATTAACCAATTTTCAAAGCGAATATAACAGACACGTACAAGCCATTTACTCGTATTATTAGATTTACAGGCAGACATCTTCGTCTCACTGATGGGTTGAGAAACATTTACGTCGATAGTGTAAGCAGATAATCTGTTATTTTTAAATGCGATGACTTTTGAAAACCCTGATAAAAACAATGAAATTAGTAAGGGAATATTTCAAAGATTAATACAACTATGGCCTCACAAGTAAAAATGTAATTTTATCATCGGTTTAAAAGTTACTGAATCTTATAAGAGAATTGTGTAGGTAGAAATTCCTGGGGAACATATTATGGCAGGTTTTCAACTCGAACGCCGTATTATAGAGTAAGCCATACACATTTTAGAAGTAACACATTTTACTTGGAAGACTTATGAAGAACCTCAAGCTTCTCTTAAGCTGTTAAATTAAGTACACTTCTGTTCTGAAGCAAAAATTAATCAAACTGACAATTTCTTAACGGCATATGACTTGTAGAATCACTTTTAATCAATAAGAACAGACAAGAAAGTAAGTAGTGGCGGTGTTACTTAAATGACTGGTGTAACTTTTTATCTTTAATCTGTAATTTTTTATACCGGTGTAACCTTTTTTTTGTCGATTACGGGCTAACACTTGGCTTCAATTTCACTTGATCTTAAGTGACATTGAGGCCGTAGATGGTGAAGCGTGTTCGCCCAGAAAATTTCTGGCTCTCACATGTACGACTGGCACAATATAGCAATGTTGTTATAGCGCCAGATTTACATTGAGGGTGGTAGCTAGCCAGGCGGGTTTTGAAAAACCCTAACACCATCCGGAGTCCCTCTACTTCTGTGGCCCGGGAATCGAACCCAGGACCTCCGACTTACAAGGTAAGTGAGTAAACCACAAGTAAGATACACTAGTTCAATGCAATTTTATCAAACTTTTTATTGGCAGGTGTAGTACTGTCGTCCTGTCTCGTTGCTTAGTCGAATAAAACAAACCGACTCCAACATATAAATATCAATCGCTTAAATATTATGAAATAAGAGAGAAGAAAACAATAATTACAAAACGAAATCATTTTAAATTAAACTTTACCTTTAAAAAATATAAATTATACTACTAATAAAAAAACGAGCCTACACTGCTATTTTAACTTTGTCAACATTTCGACTAGAAAGATAATATCGGAAAACTCTTAAATTGACATTGTTATTGAAAGTATTTTTATCTTTTAAACTGCTTAAACTGGAAATTGTAAAACTATGTACATGCCGAGCTTTACAGCTTTAATGTTAATATTTTATTAAGTGTTCATTTTTTAGTAATCTTTTAAGTTTATTCTAATAGGCTAAAAACGCAAAGAACTACATTGTCCAGGCTAAACTTACTACTCTATTACCTAGATAATGCTTACCTTGGACCTAAATATGACATAATATTGACTGACAATGCGGCCAAAATTGTAGCATTATCGCCATGAATACTTAAGACTAAGGGCTATCATATTTTCATAGTCGAAAATACTACTATGGCGACAGATTGGTAACTTAAGGATGATATTTATCCCGAATGGCATAAAAAATAAATGCTTCATGAAATTGAAAACCTCCATGTTTTAAGTTAAAGGGCAGTCGCTACGCTGTAGAAACAGTTAAACTTATTATGATTTCTCCCTTACAGAAAAAAGCCTAAACATCTGCGCTTTATTTCTTATGCGATATGGTATGTTCAGTCGGCTCCTTTCAGAAGTATAACCTGCGTATAAAAACTTGACATTTCAATGCACTTAATTATTAATATACGAAAAAGTTATAAATATTCTAAGCAGTTCAATTATGATAATATATCCCTTGATGATAATTGCTATGTTGTTTTTTATAACAGTATTACTTTAGAAAAGTATAAAAGAATTTAAAGACTAAAATATTGTTATATTTAAACCACCGTTAAATTTTGAGGTATACTCAATTTAAGAATAGCAGCATGTTATGCTTTTATGAAGTAAATGAAGATTTCTTGAGTTTCAAAATGTATACTTTTATGCTCTTCGTGGTTTTTGATGAAAGACATAAATTGAAACAGAAGATCTAAAGCAAGATTAAAATTTAGCTATAGCTATTTCGTAAGATATATAAATAATTTAATATATTCACGTTACACTGGACTTTACCGCGTTACCGTTACTCGGCGTGGTAATTTTTTTGTTTATATAAAATTAAGATCACCTCCAATTTTTTTTGTGTACCAGAGAGTTTGAGTCCATAGACTTGAGAATAAAAATTTTCATTAAAATCTCTCCCTTTGTTAATCAATTTACACACCTTACAAAGAACACACCGTCCAAATTTAATATTTTTAGCCTACGCATTGATACATACGAGTAGATCAAATAGTCAGTAAATGGATGAATAAGTCAGGACTTTGGATTTTATAAGTATTGTATTGATGGTAAATTATGGTCTGGCTATAATTATTGATTCAAATGTTACTTTGCGGAACTCCATGACTGAATGAAAAAAAATAGCTAATTTCCGCTTTGTTTACTCTACGACGAACTCGCAACATCTCCTGAGGACGTCACGTACAGTGGCGCAACGCGTTAAGATTGTATTTTAGTCATACTATTTAAGATTAAACAAAGCGGAAATTAGCTAACTAATTTTTGGTCTAGTTTTCTGGACAATACCATCGCACCGCTATTTTGACAAGATTAATACACCGATATCTTGATCCTAATTTGATTCCACATTTTCCACCAAAATGGTATCGTCTCTTCTCTTAAATATTAACCATTAATTTCCAGCAAATAATTGGAGGACACATTTTTTATCATCACGCGACTTACAGCATAGTTATAAAAACTATATTCAAAGTTCTTGACTTGAACTTCCAACAGTGATTTATGTTCAAAGATATGAAAGATATTTCACCTAATATTGTTTTTATCATCCTTAAATGGAACAATAATTAGTTGCAACGGAAATATACAAATATATTATTTTATTACACACATTGAAATTTACGGGCTAGTATCAAGTCTGTAATTTATATTTATGTTAATTTGTCATATTATATATTTGTTTAATTATATTTTTTTTAAATAAAACATTAACAACACGTAGGAAGACTACGTAAATTTTGAAGGTATATATATAGCATACAGTCTTCGCCTGTGTCTGCCTCGTTAGTTATTTGAGTTTAGTAGTTAGAACACTCAAACAACTACTGACTTACGCTCTCTGAAACACAGCAAACTCAATTATTACATCACATATTCAGTTATAAAACGTGACATAAATAGACATAGTAACAGGTAACAACAATCTGCTATAATAATTTTTAAATGATTCGAAAGTATAAAGCCTATCAGAATGAAGCTAGACAGTTTTTCTTGTTTTATAATATTTTTAAGAAAATTAACAAATATTGTAAGATAATGAATTATTGTATTTACACGAATATTATACGATAATATTGCAATAAAGGACAGGCTGCTCGTTGCTGCAGCTAATAAGGCGCCGAGTGCTGGAGATTAAATAAGGGTAAACCTTCCTTAAAGACTAAAGATGTCATTTCATTGCTTTCATTATTATATTATAAAAGTGTAATAATAGAGTAAGAAAGAAAAATATTAATGAGACACTTTGTGTTATATTATTACTCGAAGAAAACTAAGACAAATTTATAATCTATATATTACAAAGAAGAAATATAACGAATGAAATATATAAATTAACATTAAAAATTAATTTTGATTCATGGACGTTTTCACGGATTATTAACTGCCTGATTCGTTCGGATGTAATTTGCCTAAAATTATATTTTAACTCCGAATCCGAACTCCATACATAATATTAGCCCCCATCCGGTCGGCGCACGCAATCGTATAACCGAATGAAATTGTGATTCTCAGCAGTCTATTTGCGGAGCGTTCCATAATTGTGGCAAAGCACAACTTACTTTAACAACTTCTGTGGCCACTAATTGTAAACGCTGTCAATACGAACTATTAGAATCGGTAACTATGATTGCGTGTTCTCTTGAACAAAACGTACACTTTTAAAATAATATAAAACAAAATCTTTACACGTCGTGGGTTTTTTTTATTTACTCAATAACAAGACGAACGACTACGATTTGATAGAAACAAAGTGAACAGATAATTTAATAAAGAGATAAACGATCTCTACGTGGAAAGGATTCTAATCTACTTTTGTTCTATGTAGTTCCGAAGACATACATAAATAATTACAATTAATGCTCCTTAGATAAGAAAATTATATATTTTTTTAAAGTTCAATGTTACGTTAATCATCGCAATTTTCTCAAACTCAAAATTTCTTTATTAAATAGGATTTTTTTATACAATAACTTTTTATAGTCTTATCTTATTTACAATAGTTCAGAACGCGCCCTGTTTTGATAAGAAATAATAACAAATGCGGAGATTTTATTTTTGTGATGGCACGTAAGAAATTGTGGTATAATATAAAAAATATTGTAGCATAACTACTTTTTTCGCACATTATCAAATGATGTTCTGCAGTCTGTTTAATAAAAATTTAAAATGAATTTATAGAAACATTGGTTGTATAATTTGGCACAGCTAGAGCTTTAAAGAAGAACATGGTTGTCTGATAGTTTTTTTTTTTCAAATACTTCAAGCTTTAGAGTTGTTGTTTGATTACGTTAAAATGCAATAATTGTTTAAACAGTTGTCAATTTCTATTATATTATAATTTCAGTCATCAACTTTGTCGTGGAACAGTTTTGTAGCATTTGTACCTTATTTATTTAATTACGTTAAAAGCTACGCTGCAGCTGGAAGACTCCGAATCGTATCATTTTATGTATTTAAATTTTTGCTATGAAATAATTATATACTACTGCATTATTTGCCCAATTAGCTATTACCAGCCATTAATTTTTGTTTTTCGGGCGGGAGGAAATCCTTTTGGGTGCTAGGCACCCATGGCCAGGACCGTCAGCTACGCACAGGCAGTGGGCGCAGCTGGTGTGTTGGGCGCCAGCCCACTAAAATCCCCCTGTGTTCCATCGACGCCGCTTTGGCCGGGAGCGGTATCAACTGCAGCATGGCCCGCGCCCCAGTGACGGATCGGGCCGCCCTGCTAGCGGCTCTCGTTTCGAGTGCGTTTGGACGAACCACCGTCCGGTGCAAGGGAACAATCACACCGTTCGCTAAGGCCAAAGCGCAGGCTGTGAGTTGCCTTACTTACCGCCCGCTAGCCAGATGACGGCGTTCGGTGGTCATTGTTGACCTACGGCCGCCGGCGAGTTCTTCGTCGCCGGGAGGGAAACGAGGAGGTAAGCTCCGTCTGCCGTTCCGCTGCCTCCTTAGCAACCATGACCCGCTCACAGAAAAAAGCGACGGCAAACCACTCGGTCTCACTCCGGACCATTCTGGAAACGACGGTCGTGAGCGAGAGGTCCGCTCCGATCGCAGCGATGAGGCCACCGCGAAGCCCGTTCCAAACCCCACAAACGGCGAGGGTATGGTCGGGGGTGTCCACCATGCCGCGATCGCAGTGATGGCACATCGCCGTGGGCTCGCGCCGAGCCACATTGCAAAGGTACAACCCGACGCAACCATACCCCGAGAGTAGTTGAGTGACACGGAACGATAATACGCCGTGTCGCCGGCCCGTCCACTCCTCAAACACAGGAGGAACCGCTTCGACCGTTCTACGCCCAGCCGAGGGATCGTCTAACCGTTGCTTCCACTCCCGGAGCAAGGACGGTCGGAGTTGGAGTCTCCGCTCTCTCACCGCCGCGGGCGCCACTCGTGCCCCTGGGTTGCGGGACCGTATTTCGGCCCGCCAGGTATAAAGTTCGGAGCTATTACCAGCCATGCTTTTAATTATATTTACATTTATTTAATCTAAGTAAATTCGAAAATAATATAAATCATTCTGAATTAAATTTATTGAGAAACTAATACTATTAATATTGTAAAAGTCGGTATATGAGTGAAGTTGTTAAAATGTTTTAGCGAGTTTGGAAGTGGCAATATTGAGTAAGAGAATGGGAACAGTGTACCAGATTTTAGTTGCAATTTTTTTGAAATGGAAATATTTAAATTAGTGTTAGTTGAATTAATTTAACATTGTGGTTATTAATCAATATCACTTACATTTCAACGAACGCTCTTACAATTACAATGTGATTGAGGAGGGGACTGAAAGAAAAAATATTACAATATCTCGTCATTGTATAGGTTCGAGTGCTAATCGAATGTGAAAAATTGCAAAATTTTTGGATGACAATATGGCCATAGATGGTGATGTATTCTCGCCCAGTGTATTCTGGTTCTCACATGTCTGACTACCGGAACACAGCACCGCTGGTATGACGACAGATTAATATTAAGGCAGGTCAGCTAGCCGGGCGAAAAACCTTACCGCCATCAAGACTCCATTATACATGTGGCCCAGAAAACAAACGCGGGATCTCTGCGTTACTTGTTAAGCAGTTAATCATTCTGTACCGGAAGTTGTCAGTAAATGACCGGAACGAGCGTCCGTAATGTAAGAGAATATTCAAATGTCTGTAAAATTTTAATCACCCATTTGAGTTGGTTACAATGTGAACATAGATTCCTTTTAAACTATGTAATAAGTAAGAGAATTTTGTTTATATACTCTTTAATAAAACTTATCCTAGTTATCCCTGCCCTCAACAATATATAAATAGGAAAGTTTTCCTCTTTCCGTTTTTTTTTCACCGAAGAACATCTCGCAACACACGTCGCTCTTTGTCAGTGCGAACCAGTTTGAATAATTAAATACCCTCGCCGCATTTCGTACGTTTTCACTAGCGTCGACTGTTTGGTTAGAAAATACAAAGAACTTTGTTGATTCAATACGATTGTATAAAAATTCTTCCTTTTAGCAAATGAATAGATAATATCTATGAACAAATAGTTTATAGTGTATATGGGTACATAATTAGGAATTTACTTATATTTTGCAATAAATATGTATTTTTTTTTTACGGTCTCCAAAATGTATACCTAAAATTATTCTCTCGGTCGACGGAAATTTGTACACATTCTGGAGCCGTATTAATCTTAATATTAAATTTAAGAAAAAATATCACGCCCTTAGTCAGATAGTCGATTATAAATTGCATTTTAGTTTACTTCTTAAAAGCATTCACTGGTTGTCATCTCACAAGCAAAAGGACGGTGAAGAGTTTATAATAAGCTTCACTCTTTGTGTATGGTACAGTTCATATTGAATATATGATTTAAATATAAAGATGACCGCTGCTAATAAAATCTACATAGAAAAGAGATCTTTGAAACTTGAAACCAAGAAATTCATATGCAAAGATGCGCTAACAATTGTTTTCTCCATCGATTCATGCCTCTATGAATATTTTACTTTATTATTACTTTCTTCCCTAAAAGCATTTAAATGTTTACAGAAGCTGTAACTGTTCTCTAGCAATATAATTTCGGTTCACTTACTCACTGGTCCCTTAGAAGGCCAGTTGCATTCGTAGTTTGCCAAGTTAACAGGAAATCGTAGCTCCTTTCAAACTATGAACAAAACTCGAGGAGAATTTGGTTTGAGTTCCGTTTAAAACTGTTAGCTTAACTTTCGACATTAATTTTGTATTTAAATAAATTAAATTATTTTTTATCTAAATTGGGCTGTTTATAAAGTTAAAGCAAAATGGAAGTAGTGAAGGATAGGCGATCTCAGTGCAGTCTAGTTAATTTTAAGTCAAAAAATTTTACATGTTAGCCTATTTTGAATAAATAAGTTCGACTTTGACTTGTAGTTTGAATAACCATAAATTTTTTTTCTTGGCTTGTGAAAGCTTACATCGTGCAATTGTCAAAAAGGTAAATATTTTTATATTTGTGTTCGTGTGTACCGATAATTTATTTTCCAACATACATAACTTAGAGATCTTATTCAACATTATAAGGAATACGACGATTTTTTTTTTAATCTTTTTTCTTTTGAGTGGAGATTAGCTATTTACAAATGCTGTATATCTATTTATATAATTTTTTAATTAACTGTATGTTATGATTAATCTTTGTTACTATTATACCGATGAATATAAAAATTCCCATATACCTATATGTTATAACTATGTTTTCTAATTTATCCCTTTGTGAGATGACTCGATACCAAATATGGCTAAATTGTAGAAAAAACCTATTGTTGAAAACTTTGTCAATTAAAAGCGAAAAAGTTGTGATTTATCTAATTCATACTCAAATTTTCAAATTGAATTATATCGATATTCTAACAACAATTTATGGTGACCTATAACTTTCAGATAGTTATCTTTTGTGACGTACGATGCTAGGCAAGAATCAATACCGCCTACAACCTTGCAGCGATACTATCAAAAACCAGATTCCAGTCGCGGAATACCAATTACACGTTGAGAGAAACTGAGAAACCATTGGACGAATTAATGTAATTAGCACATATCACATGTTTCATTGCTACGATTTAACATTGCTCAATTTATAGTAACTCGTCATGACCATTTCTAACTTGTACATCATTCCGTACCCTACAGGTGACAAATGAAACCCTATGACTAAATCTCCATTGCTTGTCTGTCTATTTATCTGTCCGCTTATGTCCGATTTGCAGTTCACCATTCTTTATCCTTATAATTATCCAAGTGATGGCCCTTATAGGATACAAACTTTTAGACCTTTGAACATAACTGTCGACAAGAAAATATAAATTCGACACATCTATTTTGCTTCTTACTTCTTTTACTGTTGCGAATTTGAGAGTTTTGTTTCTTTTTTGTTAGGAGTCGTGCCCATAAGAATTAAAACAAAAACTTCATCCTTAGGGAATGAAATTAGAAAAGTTAGCCTTTGAATCTGATAATATTTGTACAATTCTTTTAACTTAAAATTGTGTGCCTAAAAGAGTAATAGAAAAACATTGATTTTGCACGTTTTAATAATTTCTATTCATTCTTTTTACATTATTTACTTTTATTCATAGTCGATTAAGCTTTCGATAAAAAGGGCTAGTCATGTTGAAAATAAATATTAATCACTGACAAAACAACATCTGCGAAGCACAGCTGATATATTTATAATAAGCTAATAAAGATTTAATATCGCAAAGTGGAACCATGCCTTGATTTTATAAAATTTAGAATTGTTACTTCTGCGTCTTCTTTATATATTTTATAACAGCTACCTGCTGCTGCTACTGGATTAGGAGAAATTTTCGCTATCAGTCTTTTTAACGACTATTACAGCTTCATCTGATATCTCACGAATCTGGTGATCCGTGAGCTACATAGCTATCGCGTTTTGATTTATATTCTTATTTGTGTTCATTACTCATTTGTTTCTTACTACTCTTTTACAATTAAAGAAAAATGGATGCCCATGAAACAATGTTATTTCCTTCAAAATGTTAAAGATTTATACGTATTTCAACTACACTGCCTTGAAGTATAATTTTGATGTTCAGTAAGACGAAATTCGATTTCCCCTAAGCATTGAGGAAGTTACTTATAAAGGAACTGCAATTGACGTTTGCAACTATGCACTTTAGTCGAAATGTATACTCACGGACGATATTGAATGTTCGATTTCCACGTTGACACAATAAGAATTTGGAAAAGAGAAAATACATAATACATAAAAAACCATTTACAATCACATCAAAATTCTACAATACATTAAACTTGAAAAGAAAATAAGAGAAAGAAAAAAAGAAATAAGAGAAGCATGTAAAGGGTATTAAGAAAAAAAAATTATTATTGATGATCGAACAGAAGTAAAAAATTATTTCAAATTTAATAATTGTGAAAAGCTTTTGTCTTATATAATAAATACAAAAAAAAACCGTCGTAAAATTACAAAGCAAATATGTTAAAATGCAATAAATAATACGAGCAAGGAGTTCACATGATGGTAAGCTATTACCTTCATCCACGGACGGCCGCAACACCTGAGAGTCGCAAATACTTTGTAAAAGGAATAAAATGGTCTTAATTCATATCATTCTCAAAATGAATATCTAAAACCTTAAAATAGAATAACTATTATTACAAAATAACTAGCCTACATTACAATATTTTAAAGTTACCTCAAACAATGATTATTATCAAATTCGTTTACATTTTTTAAAATTATTCTTCACAATCATTTCAGGCAACAATCATCAATTTCAATTTTACGCGACTACAGAAAGCTGCGGAAATCCTAAGCTATTTAGCTTCGGGTTTGGCGAAACGAAAAGGAAGAATACATTTTACTGGCCATTTTCGGCGAATGAAAGTAATAAAATATTATTAGAGAACTCGATAACCGTGTCCGATCGCACGTTTTTTTTAATTAAAAAGTACACAAATGGTACGAATTCCATTAATTATTACTGCCAGTCAGCGTCGATAGTTTAAATACATTTTATGGTAAAAATTGGATATCATTACCCAATTTATGACATTTATGACAAGAAAAAATATTTTAAATCGAAAAACACTTTTTGTAACAATTCACTAATGTATTTTTTAGTATAATTTTTTTGTGTCTAACACATTTATAAAATTCGTAAGTCGTAACTGATTCATTAAATCACTGACTGGCCCATATATCAACGCACAACCTAAAACGTTAAATCTAGAGACAAGGAATATTGGCGAGCTTGTTCTTTGTGTTGTGTAGATATCTATTATTGTTTTTTAATATTCTTAATATTTAAGTTTTCTTAAAATGCAGCCCCAAGAAAGTGAAGAGTTGGTTCATATTTAAATGAAAGTTTTTATTTATCCAATCGATAATCTCGAAAATTGGTACACATAATAGAGGACTAATATTGTTTTCTTAGAAACTATCTTCACATATAGACTGCCTCCGTGGCGCATTGGTTTACCCACTTGCCTTGTAACGCGGAGATGCCAGTATCGATTTCCGAGCCAAAGGAGTAGAGTCTGGATGGTGGTAGAGTTTTTCGAATCCGCTTGGCTAGTTACCACCCACAATGACAATCTGCCGCCATAACAACATTGCTGTGTTCCGGCATTCATATGTGTAAGTGCCAGATGTATTCTGAGAGAATAGCTTCACTATTTACAACCTCATTATCACATAACATCAGGTGTAGTCGAGGCCATGTGTTAGCCCATAACCGATAAAAAACCGCACCCCTAAAAGCAAGAGAATGACGGTAAGTATATAATAATATTAAACGTAATAGTTTGTATGAATAATTCGATACCATAAATGGACTTCGACTCTCATTGCTTCACAGAGATAATATTAAGAAGTGCCCTAAATTGATGCACCCTCTCTAACGCCTATATATTTTACTAAATGTATCCAATATATCTAAACATAATTAATATATCTTCCACTGTTCATTCTGATCATTGTACAAACACATATCATACGCAAGTACCCTAGTTTACTTCACCCATTTAAACTTGAAAATAATGAATTCATATTTATTTAATAATATATAATGTTTTTTCAAATTTTATCGTTAAAAGATTGATGATTATTTATAGCAATATTATATTTAATGATTGCACTAGCTGTTAATATGTATATGTCTAGCTGTTAATATAGTATGTAAATGTTAATTATTGTGGATTGAATGAGACAATCGGATGATTTTGATTGTGTTACTTTTTAACATATCTTGAATTCAATATAAATATGAATAAATAGATCCCAAGAGGCAAAGCTAATTTTAACAAAATACAAGTCTGCCGTAAAGACGCTAGCTCGAGTAATTCCTATCCTACGCAAACATCCACAAAATTTAACGATAAAACAGAA